>PISX010000973.1:0-32886 GCA_004024625.1 Mellivora capensis
GTGAGAAAGGAATCCATCAAAATCCTTGAGGAGAACGCAGGCAGCAACCTCTTCGACCTCAGCCGCAGCAACATCTTCCTAGGAACATCGCCAAAGGCAATGGAAGCAAGGGCAAAAATGAACTATTGGGATTTCATCAAGATCAAAAGCTTTTGCACAGCAAAGGAAACAGTCAACAAAACCAAAAGACAACTGACAGGATGGGAAAAGATATTTGCAAACGACATATCAGATAAAGGGCTAGTGTCCAAAATCTATAAAGAACTTACCAAACTCAACACCCAAAGAACAAATAATCCAATCAAGAAATGGGCAGAGGACATGAACAGACACTTCTGCAAAGAAGACATCCAGATGGCCAACAGACACATGAAAAAGTGCTCCACATCACTGGGCACCAGGGAAATACAAATTAAAACCACAATGAGATATTACCTCACACCAGTCAGAATGGCTAAAATTAACAAGTCAGGAAATGACAGATGCTGGCGAGGATGTGGAGAAAGGGGAACCCTCCTACACTGTTGGTGGGAATGCAAGCTGGTGCAACCGCTGTGGAAGACAGCGTGGAGGTTCCTCAAAAAGTTGAAAATAGAACTACCCTATGACCCAGCAATTGCACTACTGGGTATTTACCCTAAAGATACAAACGTAGTGATCCGAAGGGGTATGTGCACCCCAATGTTTATAGCAGCAATGTCTACAATAGCCAAACTATGGAAAGAACCTATATGTCCATCAACAGATGAATGGATAAAGAAGAGGTGGTATATATACACAATGGAATACTATGCAGCCATCAAAAGAAATGAAATCTTGCCATTCGCAACGACGTGGATGGAACTAGAGGGTATCATGCTTAGTGAAATAAGTCAATCAGAGAAAGACAACTATCACATGATATCCCTGATATGAGGAAGTAGAGATGCAACATGGGGGACCAAGGGGGTAGAAAAAGAAGGAAAGAAACAAGATGGGATTGGGAGGGAGACAAACCATAAGTGACTCTTAATCTCACAAAACAAACTGAGAGTTGCTGGGAGGAGGGGGGTCGGGAAAGGGGGGTGGGGTAATGGACATTGGGGAGGGTATGTGCTATGGTTAGTGCTGTGAAGTGTGTAAACCTGGCGATTCACAGACATGTACCCCTAGGGATAAAAATATGTTTATAAAAAAAAAAAAAAGTAAAAAGAAAAAAAATGCAAATTCTCAGGCAGAGCCCCAGGCCTGCTGCCTTGAAACTCTGTGGTAGGGCCCAGTGATCTGAGGTTTAAAAAGGATTCTAGGGGATTCTGGTTCATATTCAAATTTGAGAACCACTGGTTCTCATAGAATTGGAGAAGGCTTTGGGATTCATAAAGTCCAATTAACTCTAGGCCATGCTTGGTTACTACCAGTTTTAAGGAAGTTACTACCTAAGCAAACCGTTCAGTCTTGCCTGGGATGGCTGTAACTGTTAGGATGTTTTTCCTTTTTTGCGTTAAAAATTACCCTCTTTCGAGCTCCTAAAATGTTTGCCTCTGGAGCCATGCAAAATCTACCTATGTTCTCCTAAGGTAGTTCTTTCATTCATGCATTCATTCAAATATTTGAAGAAAGTCGTTGGCCCCCGATAAGCTATGCCATCCCCAAATAAGCATTCTCAGATCCTTAAGTAGATCCTTAGGCCCATGACTAGCAGAATCCCAATATCCTGATCTCGTTCTGTTCCCCCTTCTCTTGACACGCGCTTGTCTGTGTCCGACAAAGATTCAAGTCTGAGAACTGGACATGATTCTGCCTGGAACACCACTGGAGCAGGAACATGTAAGGCAGATTAGTTTTATACTAAATGCTTTCCATTTCCTTTATTACATTTTTTAGGATGCACCTTATGTGATTGCCATTTGCAGGTTAAAAACAGTAAAACGGGGTCACCTGGGTGGCTCAGGCATTAAGTGTCTGCCTTCAGCTCAGGTCACGATCCCAGGGTCCTGGGATCGAGCCCCGCATCAGGCTTCCTGCTCGGCGGGAAGCCTGCTTCTCCCTCTCCCACTCCCCCTGCTTGTGTTCTCCTCTCTCGCTGTGTCTCTGTCAAATAAATAAAATCTTAAAAAAAAACCAAAAAAGCAAAAAAACAGTGACATGTCAGCAGGTGCAAGAGTTCCAATATCTTACCACATTTCTTCAGTTGACAATTTAAAAACTGGTATTGGGCCTTCCTCTCGGATGTTTATGCTGAAAGGACTAGGATTATACTCAGCGACTGCTTTCTGTATTACATTTTAAGTAACACTCAATGTTATAATAATTTTTAAAAGATGCAGTATTTCATATAAATAGAAAATGCAAAAAATAATGCCCTTGTGTATTCACCTCCCCCCCCAACAACTACCTTGGATCCTGGATTTGATGTTTATTACTCCCGTGTGTTTCATTTGTCCTATATGGAGATGCAGTCCCAGACCGTTTTGTATATATACATATATATAATTTTGTGTATCTTTAGCTTTATATGAAGTGTCTTGTACTGCATATATTATTTTGTGACTTTCTCAGTACTATCTTTCTGGGACTTAGCCATTTTGAAATGTGCGGGTTCTTTTTTTTTTTTTTTAAGATTTTATTTATTTATTTGACAGAGAGAGAGATCACAAGTAGGCAGAGAGGCAGGCAGAGAGAGAGAGGGAGAAGCAGGCTCCTCGCCAAGCAGAGAGCCTGATGCGGGGCTCCATCCCAGGACCCTGAGATCATGACCTGAGCTGAAGGCAGAGGTTTAACCGAGCCACCCAGGCGCCCCTGTGTAGGTTCTTTCATCCATGTTCACTGCTGTATAATATTCAGTTTTGTAAAAATCGCATAATTAATTATATGTTCTTCGCTCAGGACGTTTAGGACATTTCTCGTCTCTCAGTATTTCAGACACTGTGTACATCCTTGTATACATGTGTGAGAGTTTTTCTAGCACATCCATCTAGTCCCTGGTCTCTTTGACATCAAATAGTGTCAAATTTAGTCAGTAGAAGCATATAAAATCCTTGATTTTTGAAACTAAATGCAGAACTTCCCATTTGTCCCCATCACATTTTATCTTGTCCCACCTTCGCTTATTCGGTTATTAAAAAACCAGATATGGGGCCTTGCCATGATGCAGAGGCCACAGGAAGTAGCTGAAGACAAAGTGATTAAAGCATAATATCACTTTTTACCCAGTGTGACAAGGGCAGGATCAGCGGAGAGGCAGTGGCCTTCCTTTTTGCTGCAGTCATTGATTCTCGAGTTGAGAGTCTTACATTTCAGTATTAGCTCTCACTGTGGGAGAGATGTCCTCACTCTTACCCTATATCATCAGAGATGAAGGTATGTGCATATGTGTGTGTGTGTGTGTGTGTGTGTGTGTGTATTCTCACAGAGCGATGAGCTGGGAGTGCTGAGTGAGCTGCCCGTCTGCCTGTGAATCCAAGGTCAGAGCTCCCTCATGGTTCCGCAGGGCAGCAGATGGCTTGCTCTGTCCTTGGTGACAAGCATGCACTTGGCTGGCATGTGGCATGGGTCCTTGCAAATCTGCCGACGCTCCTGGGTGTCACTCCCCAGCACGGTGTGGCTGGCAGTGGGATCCCCTGAACACGAGAGGACCATTGACTTGTTCGCTTAAAAGACATCGTGTGCCTGTGAACACCTACTCAGCGCCCTCCCAGCGGAGTGGCCTTTGCGCATCGGGGCAACTAGGGGAAGGAGAGTCAGGAATATTAGGTTTACTCTGCAGCTGCAGTCGGAGTCCTAGGAAACCGCTTGCCTAATTTCCTTTGTCTAACTTGATTTCTTTTTGGCAGGGAGGCAAATGGATCGATATTGTTTTTTATGCCGAGATTCTGTTGCCTGAAGGAAATTTCCCATCAGTTCAGTGTGCTGCCATCAGTCCCATAATTGGGGCTGTGTGCTGTCTGGACAATGAGGGCCTCCCCGGATAGGCGCGCGAAGCCAGCCATCTGTGCCGAGCCCGCCCAGAGCGCTTTTCTGGAGGGGGTCAGATGAGCTGCCCCTCTCAGGCAGAGCTTGGCATTTGTGTTGGGCCCTTCTGCTCATGTTTCTCTGGCCACAGTCTCATATGGACAGCTTTATTTTATTTTATTTTATTTTACTTTACTTTCTTTTATTTTATTTTTTAATATTCTGCAAAGCCCTGTTCTCCCTACCCTTTTTTGTATCTTTTTCTATATTTGGCGTGCTCTCTCCCTCTCCAAAAGTTCTTCAAGGTCGTTTCTTTACGTTTCTGTTATAATTCCTTCCCATCTTACTTCTCCCACCTCCCCAAACTGTGGTTCTGCCCTTTTCTTATCACCAGCAGAGGGAAATGCTTCTACTTTGCTCTCAGTTTCATTCTCTTATCAGGCATTTAAGGAAAGCTAGGATTCTGGAGGCAGAATCATGAGAAAACAGTTTAGCCACATGAAAATGGAGCATTTATCTGTGTGGAAGGGCTGTTGAATTCCTCATGTGGTGGGGAAGAAAGACAGTACTAATCAGTTGTCTATGAACATAAATTTATTGCGTACTCACTCTGTGTGTAAGAAATGGCATTGCTCAGTGCTGTGGGGGACATAAATAAAGGTGTGACATCGGCCACCAAAGAGGCTGCATTCTGGTTGGACAGACAAGATACACACGTGGGAAAGGATAAATAACTCCTAGAAGAGAAAATAAGAACAGCTCCACACAGCAGTTCAAGAAGTGGGAAGGATCTCATGTGCTTCACTCCCCAACAAATGAGTGGTCTTAGTAACTTTCCTGAGTTGAGGTCATCAAGACCTCACCGAAGGCTGGGTTGGGCTTGTGAAAGGGCTTTGAATTAACTGAATCCTTGGGGTGGCTCTGGTCCTGGCCAGATTGCCAAGGGTTTAGCTTGTTAGTTTGAGTATGGTTTTTCTGAGGCAGCACGTGTCTTTGGGTGGTTTTGAGTGAGAATTTGGCTTGATTGGAATCTGTGCTTCCTGATTTATATGTGGCACGAGTAGAAACTGTTATTTGTAGGGTGCGTGGTAGTGTAGAGAATTTGGAGACGAAGAAGAGAATGCAACATTATCAGCTGGTCTTGGTTTAGCCAGAACTTTCCCAATTTTAGCACTGGAAGTCCCGTATCCCAACAAATCCTTCAACTTAAGCCTATACCAGACTGCTTGTCGGTCACCTGGGAGGGTGTTTTGGGTCACGGGTGATGAGCCGAGGAGCTCTGCCCACACCTAGTCACCTTGGGATCTGAGTGCTTCAATCCTGCATCTAGGCTCATTGGTCGGGAAAGCCTTATGACCCAGTACTTTAGGGTAATGAGTGCACGGGACTGGTTGGAATCTGAGAGAATGGTCAGCAGGCTGGTGGACTCTGGCTTGAGGGGATGAGACCTCAGACAAGATGATGGCAACAGAAGGGGGGGGGAGGAATTGAGTTAAGATATTCTACCCCCTGGGAGGAAGACTCTTCCCCAACAATTCGATGAAAGATTGGAAATTGAATAAAGTAGGCGAGTCAACAGTGGCTTCATTAATTTATGACCCAAGCATGTATTGAGTGCCAAAGGAACGCCATACGCTGTACTCAAAGCTGAGTGAGAAGTGACTTCCCCCTAATGTAACTCGGGACCTAATTGGACTGGTAAAAAAAATACTCCACATAACTATGGTATAGAGTAATAAATCGGAGTGTATAGCCCAGGGGTTGAGGGGTATGGGATCTAGAGCAGAACCAGATCACTGGATTCAAATCCCAGCTGTGCCAGTACTATCTGAGTGACCCTGGACGTGTTCCTCACCTCTCTGATGTCAGTTTCCTACCCGTAGATGTAGGCATATGCTGACAATAATACCAGCCACTGGGGGTTGTTGGCAGGAGATAACACCTTCAATTCGTTGTGTCGGTGTACAGTAAAACTTGAAGAGACATTAATAGCATTATTATCATACAAAATTAGAAGACAGGAGAGATTTACAAACTAGCAGGAAGGTATTAGAGTAAATGACCTTTGTAATATGGGAATCTAGAGGGACAAATGCTTAGAGGAGTCACAGTAGTCCCCAAATTCCAGTTTGTCTCATCAGTAACAGTTTCACTCCTGTTTATATTTATAGATATATCCGAGGCACAGTTGTTGCCGCAACTTGCACAGGAGCCCCTAGACAGCAGGTTGCACAGGGCTGTTGAACATTGTTGAATGTCTGACTTCTCCAGGAAGGGCTCTCTAGATAATGACCGTGTGTTAGCCACCCCCCTCCCCGTTTGTTTGTTTTTTCTCTGAAGATTTTATTTATTTGACAGAGAGAGCACACAAACAGGAGGAACAACAGGCAGCGGGAGAGGGAGAAGCAGGTTCCTGCTGAGCAGAGAGCCCAATACAGGGCTCGATCCCAGGACCCTGGGATCATGACCTGAGCCGAAGGCAGACACCCAGATGCCCTACCGACTGGGCCACGCACGTGCCCCTGTGTTAGGCCATTTATCCAGGTTTCATATACTTGTATAACTTTATAGTTTTTACTTTTTTTTTTTTTGCTATTTTAAATCCAGATTTGGGATTATTTCCATTGGACAGATTGTTGAAAGCGGAAGTCCTGTATCAAAGTGTGTGCAGGTTTAAGGGCTCTCTGCTTTCGTGGTTTCCACTCCCAGAGATCCTCACCAGCTCTGGACACGATCGTTTTTTCCCTTTGCTTTTTGTTATTTTTGCAAGTAAAAATTGTTACCTTCAGCTACAATATATTTGAGCACTAGGGAAGTTGAATTCTTTTTCATGTTTATTAGTCATTGGGGGTTTTTTTCCTTATAGAGAAATAATCTGTTAATGCCCTTTGTTCTTTTTGCTTTTGGTAACATATTATTTGTCTCTTTATTGAAATAGTCTGTCGTATTTCTTGTGAACTCCCCAGAGTTCTTTTGAGGAATAAATGCCATTGTCATGTGAAAGTACTTCACAGAAACCGTAAAGCACTCTCTCTATATTATTGTTATTAAAAAGTTGAACTTGTTCATATATTAGTATCAAGTTCATGATAAACAGGGCCTTGCAAATTCAGAAATAGGCATGAGGTAATGTGAGCTTCATTCAGGAGGGGATTTCTATCAGTTTTATTCCTTGCTGCAACCCTGGGGCCTAGAACAGTGTGTGGCATGGAATCAGTCAGTCAGTTGGTAATCAACAGATATATGTTGGTAATGAATGGTAATTAATCGTAGTTGGCAAGCAATAAATGTATGTTAAATTAATGAGTATAAGATAAACACATAGATGGAAAGGGATTTCCTACAATATTCCACCAGGATGATGTCTTCAGTTCACTTTCTTTTTTGCCTCAAGCCAGAAGTGAGTAGAACTGTAGACGGACAGGGGATCAGAGCTTGGAAATAGTGGTGTCACGATTCTGGGCTTAGGAAACTCATTTCTTAGAACCCAGCTTTCTATGTGGTAACATTGTAAGCCTAATTAGCAATTCTTACCTCTTTTATTTAAGTGATAAACCAGAGACAAGCAGAGTTTAATGACCCAAGCATGGCTTTCAGCAATATGATGAAAGACCCAGGTTGTGGTTTTGTTTTTCCTACGAGAGCATTAGCTCCTAAATACAGCACCTCCGAGTCCTCACATCCCTCATTTGTTGTTTTCTGGCACCTGTGAGAATAGACTATGCACAAAGTCTAAAAGAAAACATGATGGCATTCTTTAAAATTGATTCATTCTTTGGTTGCCTATTTTTGGGGAAAGGTTTTGCACGGAGATTTATGCTGATGAGTATAATCTCATGTACAGACTTATCTTCTACTACCCACCCACCCAGGGGCCTGGTACCCTGTGCTTTTCTACAGTGGTTCCATTGTGTTTTTATCTTTAATTATCCTATCTCACGTAGTGTTTTCCTTTCAAAGTGCTTTCGTATTTCTGGAAGAAGAGGCTGTAAGTTTTCATATAAATGCACATTTCATTCAAGACCCACGTCCCGGATGGATCTCTTTTAGTGGGAGGCGCTCTGTAGTGGTTAAACACCCAGTCCTGGACTCTGATGTTTGCTGTTAGGTGAGTTACTCAGCTTCCTTGAGCCTCAAGGTCCTCATTTATAAAATAGGTGTTTAAAAGCAGCCTGCTTCCATAGGGCTGCCAGGAGGATTACAAAAAATAATGCAGGAAAAGAAGCTAGCGTGCGGTTTGGCTTACAAGCACGCAGTAGGTAGAAACTGCCGCGGAATGCTCCTGGCTTGTTGTCATTGTGTTCGCGCTGGGGACTTGGCCATGGCTCCCAGCCCCTGAGGAGCTGTTAGGAAATGTAAGAAAAGCAAGTGACCGCGTCAGAGGTGAATACTTTGGGATAGCAAAGGAGAAGGAAAGAGAGCTCCCCGCCAGAGGTTATCCCAGAAATAAGCCACCCCACATCTATCAGTCGGGGCTCAGGCGGAGAAGGAGAACCACCTGGAGATAGATCTAGATACAGACACTGAGAGACACACGGGCACATAGACGCATGTGTATCTAAGCGTGCGTGTGTGTGTGTGTACACATATGCACACGTCTATACCCACGGATATAGACAGGCAGGCACACACACAGCATATATATACTTTGACCTCCCACAAGAGTAGGAGCTGCACAGTGTCCGCAAGACTATGGTCTTTGTGTCTCAGGCTGGAGTCTGAAGTCCAGAGGGCGGGCGGTTGGGAGGGCAAGATGGGGTAAAGCGAGAAGAGCGAGGCGTAACACAAGCTGGACCCCGTGGGCAAGATGGAGTGAACCCCGTGCCCGTTCTTGTCGCCTCTGCCCTGGGCGGTGTGGTGCACCGGCCTGCCTTTGGTCCCAGGATAGAACATACCCCGGCCCCGGAGTCTGATCTGTTGAAGGAGGCGGGCCGGGGTGGGGAGGGGGAGGGTGGGGGGGGGGCGTCCCCTCGCACCTGGAGAGGAGCCCGCAGATCACGGGAGCTGCAGGTGCTTTCTGCTTCCTTCCCACCCTCCACCCTTTGAGGCATAGATGCCGTTTCCAGTGTGGGTATCTGCTTCAAGGTGAAGACACCGGGGTCAGAGAGGTTAGTCATTGCCCCAAATCACACAGCAGAGCCAGGCTTCAGAGCAGGCCTGTTGACTTCAGTCTAATCCCTTAAACATGGCAAAGTTACAGGTTCTCAAAGGGCAGGGAGGGAAGGGACCTCTCCCTGCGCAGAGGAGTGTCGGGCCTCAGACCTCCTGGGTTCACAATGGGGCCTCTCCTTGGAAGGAAGGACAGTGTAACCTGGGGCAAGTGGCTTATCCTCGGTTTGCTTCAAGTTCCTCCTCTGACCCTGGGAAGGTTAGTGGTTACGTTCAAGTGTGCTCCAGCCAGTGGGTTTGTAGGGCGAGCTTGTCAGGCCCTCCTGGAGGTCATTGGTTCCCGCCTCCTTAATGGCTGAGCTTGCCCTGGGGCATGCTGTGGGCTGCAGCCCAGTCATGCCACTTGCTGCCCGGCCCCAGCTTCTCAGCATCCTCCAGTCCGTGGGGCGCGGAGATGTCCTTGTAGTGATGACGTCAACCCTGGAGCCCACCCCTGCGACCCGATAGTGCTTCCTAGAAACAGGTGCCTTTTGGGCTGGGTCACATCTCAACTATATGACCTTATGGCTAACTGGGGCTCTGGGGCAGTGCTTCCCCCTCTGACAGAGCCTGCAAAGCGCTCTCTCTCTGCCGAGGGTCTGTGAACCGCCCACGTGCGCCATGGCTGAACCAGGTGGTTAGGGGCCCAGTTCTTGCCCAGATGGAAGGCGGATCATTTCTATTAAAATCCCAACGGTTCTGATAAATTTTAATGAGTGAAGAACGTAGTGCTTTCATCCTCTGAGCAGGGAGGTGGGGGTGGTCACTGCTGGCCTGGGGTGTGGTGGGGAGAGGTTGGAGTGGGGGTTCAGGCTGCTTGTGTCTTATTTCTGGCCTTACCCCTTCTCAGGCAAGTCACTCCTCTCTCGGTCTCCACTTCCTCACCCAGTCAACAGAAATCACCATATGGCTTGCTGCGAGGTTAAGTGAGGCAATGCTCATGGAAGTACCTCGAATATGGCAGGTGCTTAGTGGGCAGTGAGGAAATCTGGAACCTGCTGGGAAGGGCAGTGCTGTCCCTGTGCCCCACAACGTTTTGGTCATCTTTCTTGCCTCCTTTGCACTCTTTTTATTATTTCTTTGTTTTTGTTTTTCTCCTCCTTCTCTCTCTTTCTCTCTCTCTCTCTCTCTCTCTCTCTCTCTCTCTCTCTCGCTTCTGGCCTTTTGTTCTTTTCTTTTTCCAGCTACTCCCACCCTCCCACCACCCCAACCCCTCCCACCACCCAGTCAAGGTTATAGGTCTTCCAAATCTCTCAAGGGCCTGGGGTTTTGTTTTTGGGGTTTTGTTGTTGTTGTTGTCGTCGTTGTCATGGGAGGCATTTAGAGCAGGAGTCAGCAAACTCCTTCTGTAAAGGAGAAGAGAGTAAGTATTTTTAGGCTTTATGGGCCTGAGGGTCTCCGTTGCTACTATTCAACTCCGTCATTGTCGTACAAAAGCAGCCATAGAGGGGCGCCTGGGAGGCTCAGTGGGCTCAAGCCTCTGCCTTCAGCTCAGATCATGATTCCAGAGTCCTGGGATTGAGCCCTTTGTCCTGGGATGGAGCTCCGCATCGGGCTCTCTGCTCAGCCGGAAGCCTGCTTCCCTTCCCTTCTCTCTGCCTGCCTCTCTGCCTGCTTGTGATCTCTGTCTGTCAAGAGCAGCCATAGAGAATACACAAAGGAACAAGCAAGGCTGTGTTCCAGTAAAACTTTATTTACAAAAACGGGCTGCAGATCTGATTTGACCTGCCAGCTACATAGTTTTCCAACCCCTGATTTAGAGCTTTGGAGACTAAGACTCCTCTCACTGAATGCTGATGTCCTCTGATGGACGTTCTGGACCTCCAGTTCATGCACGGGTACTGAGGAAGCCTTTGGTACTTCCTTGGCTCTCAGTTCTGTTTGTTCACAGCACAGTCTTTAGTCAGTAAATCAAAAAACGATGGAAAAAATACTTTGTTATTCACAACTGAATACCATTCAAGTCTAGAACACTCTAAAAAAATTCCAGGTAGACAGTTGGATCACAGGTGGCTGGATCAGCTCAAAGGTGGGTGAGTGATGATCCTTGAGCCGTGGGGTTTGGCGAAACTCGCTAGCCCACAACAGAAAGAGAGGAGCACAGCTCTGGTCAGTGTTCTTTGCATAGCTATCTACTGATCCTCTCAGAAAGAGCTTGTTGACCCAGCATTGTGATTAAAATGAGCTGCTTTTCATCATTAAAGGGAAGCCTTTGAACTCACAGACCTGAGTTCAAGATCTGACTTTGCCACAAGCAACCTGTGTTCTAGGCAATTTAAACTCTTCGAACCTCAGTTTTCTCATCCATAAAATACGGATAATAATAATACAGCAATATTCCAGGCTTCCTATGAAGGTTGAAGGAGGTATTGCTGTCCATGCCTTTCACTATCACAGAGTAAAAAGCCATAAGTATTTGTTATGATTATGAGAAGAGGTTTCCGACGATTTTGGAGTTTCTGAGAGCCCCTCATTGAGATGACTTGGGAACAGAATCATGCAACATTATGCTTGCCTCATCACCTTCCCAGGAATTCTGGAGGCCAGGCCTCCCTCCCTCAGGTTGAAGAAGAGGAATTCTTTCAGACTGTCGCCGGGGCGCTGCAGCCCAGCGTCGAGGGCGCCACCCAGGTTCCCCAGTAGCCCGCCCTCCCAGTGCTTTCTCTCACCTGACCACAGCCTTTGCCTCTCCCCTCCACTGACACACCTCTCAGTTGTCAAGCAGTGATTTTCCAGTGTCAAACTACATTTCATCTGCCAGTATTTATGCTTACTACCTCTTTTTATTCTCCTCAGTAGGGATGGAGGGAAAATAGGTCATCTTCCTTTCAAAAAAAAAAAAAAAAAGTAAGTTTAGAAGTCCCCCAGACATTCATTTCTGGTACCCAGCCCTCTCTTTTCTAGCCCCTTAAAGAACTCAACTGTCTTCCCTTTATATTCCAGGCATACCTTTCACTCCCTAAAATATAACATTACAGGTGACCATCCTAAGTACCTGGCCCACTCTCACTTTTCAGGAAGGTACCGTGTGAGTCTTAGCCTGTGTGTTTCTGCATAGAGAACTGACATCTTGTTTCTGCGGCAGTTGTGCCCCTACGTGGTCTGTCAAACAATGTCACCAGTCAAGGGCAAGGCAACTTCCCAGCATGGGGAAATGTAATTACAAGACGGAAAGTTATTTTTAACTCTGACCAATATTTTAGGCCAACAGCCTCGCCTGGTACAAGCTAATAATCATACCTCACCTACACGCACTCTCCTGTTCAATATTCCTAAGACATACATCATAGAATCATGCTAGCTTTTGCTGATTCACATTCAGTTCCTGTTCCTTTAAGACACTAAATTATTTTTAGTTCCCCACTTTCTGAAAACTAGTATAGGAACATGAAATTTTTTTTTAAGAATTTTTTTATTTATTGTCAGAGAGAGAGGGAGAGCGAGCAAGCGAGCACAGGCAGACAGAGTGGCAGGCAGAGGCAGAGGGAGAAGCAGGCTCCCTACCGAGCAAGGAGCCTGATGTGAGACTCGATCCCAGGACGCTGGGATCATGACCTGAGCCGAAGGCAGCCACTTAACCAACTGAGCCACCCAGGCATCCTGGAACATGAAATATTTATGTTAAGTAATAACGCAGACATTTATTAATAAGTTACTTTCAGAGAAGCAAATATGTATATATAATGCCTTCTATTTGCTCAGGCTTGTGTGAGGCATGGAAGGTGAAGGAGTGATACCTGCTTCCAAGGTCAAGTCGTTATATTCACTTTCTCTGACCGTGATCGACACCACCATTCGTGACCTATATGATATAACTTCCAGGACAGAATAGGAGGGCTATACCTGATCCGTTTATTTCTTTAAGTCAATGTTGGGGAGCGTTTTTATGAACCTGCATTAAATGTCTCATCATGCACTGAGTACCAATAGAGTTCCAAGTTATTGTCCAATTTAGATTTAATAACGTGGCTGAAGCAATTCCCATTTTCTCTTCTGTGGGAGGCAGGTTGAAAAGTCTGAAGAGAGGTAGAAGATTGATGGGTGCAGTGAGCAGCAATTTTGCTTAATAATGACAATGTACTTGAAGTAGCACCACTTAGCATTTCCAGAGATGTGGCTGCTGTGTCCCCCATTTATAGGACTTGTCAGCTCCCAGAAATTGACAGAAGAGGTAGTTTGAAATAGACAGTTGGAACACATGTTCCAAAAAAAAAAAAATATCTTCCATCCTGATCACATTGAGAATGACTGGTCAATTTCGGTTTAGGAAATTTGTAATAGCACACTAAATCCCTTACTGCTAAATAGAAAACAAACTCAGAAACATCAAGAAGTGTGGAATGAGCTGCTTCCCATTTGTTTTCTGGTTGATGAAGAATGCTTTTGTGGACTGAATGCTGTCTAGGTGGCTTTCCATGGAGCGTTCAAGGACAGCCTTGTCTAGGGGTTCAGACCCCAGCCTCTGATCTCCCCTGACCTACAGAAACTGTGCAATGTAGGGTGTGTTATAAACCTCTTTGAGTCCCATCCTCATTTATTGCATGGGAATAAGGATGGCCCCTACTCCATGGAATGATGATTAATATTTTTTCCTGTGAGTAGATAAGGTGTCCCATAACCCCATGCAGAGAGATGAGGTAGAATTTTAAAGAAGCCACTAACAGACCTGACATGATTTTTAAAAACTTTTTTGGCTTCTCCTGGCACCCTGATTCAAAATCCACCTGTGCCATGGACAAAGTGGCCAAGCTGGAGAAAGTAGAACTAAATCTCATAACAAGTCATTTCTCTGGGGCCGAGAAGACGCACGTGGCTCTCAGAAATCATCTTGCTGCCCACCGATGTTCTCCCTGAATGCTTGGAGGTGGTGTTGCGGTCTCCTGCAGGCTTCGCTTCGGTGACTTTCTCATCTAGAAGAGAGCACCGCTCTTTGATAGAAAGCTATTTGCAAAGGGACAGAATGTTTCTCTGCAGCTGTGAGGTGAGTGGTATCAAAGTCATTGACTGACTTGGAAACGAGCTTAATATTATCTTCAGGGCTCCTGCTGCCCTGTCAGCTTGAGCCTTAGAGATGTGTGTAACTGGGACTCAGGAAGACAACCTTGACACCCTGGCTGCAGAGAGACACGCCCTTTGATACAGGTTCAAAGCGAGCTTGACAAAGAGCAGCTTTCCCCTGGGGCAGAGTGACCACTGAGAACCCCTTCCTGTGGATCTGCTAATGAAGAGGCAGTCCAGGAACACCAGCCTCCCTTAGCCCCTGGGAAGGCTTTAATCATTCCTGCCCTTCCTGTCACCACCCCTCTCCTGCCTCCGCCACCCCCACCCCCATCAGGCCAACAACTTCGCCATCCAAGCCATCCAATCTGTCATTTGTCATTAGAGACAAGGGCTCTCTCAAAATGCTACTCTCCTGAGCTAGCTTGCATACTGTTAAATTTGAAAAAGATTCGATGACAAATCTCGCAGCTCTTGGGTCTGGCTTACAGCTGGAATCAGGGCATCGCCGCCCCCCCACCCCTTTGCATCTGTTCTGCAGACACATTTGATGGAACATAGTTTCTAGGTCCCTTTTGAGTCACAGATCTTTTGAACTTTGCCTCAGCGTTACTATCCAGGGCTCTTCGTTAGGGGAATTACTCTCTAAGGGACAAAGTGTTTATCAGTCAGGGTCTTGGGCTCCAAACCAGACCAACCAACTTGCTCGCCTTTAAGCAAAAGCTCACCCTGTGGGATGGCCTTGGGGAGCTCACCGACCAAAGGAGCCGCCAGTGCTGCAGGCTTGGGAAGGGCGGAGCCCTGGGTAGCTTGCAGCAGGAGCTGGTTTGCACTCAGGAATGCACCTGCCAATCACTTTTAATTTTTTTCCCCCACTCTGCCAATGATTCACATTGCTGGGGAACAAAAGGCAATTGCCCAGCCCTTGGCTAAGTAAGAAAGGGCACCATGCCTAACTGTCTTACCGAATTCTCTCCACGAGGGGAGAGAAAGGTCTTCAAGAAAAAATGGGGGCAGCTGGGAGGAAGGGCAAATGAAAGCCAAGGGACCAAACTCCAGTGCTTGCTGCCCTGCATTTCTCAGGATGGAACTGTGTGCGTGGCCCATCTCAGAACCAAGATGCACTTCCGGTGTCCATGACCCCTGCTCCCGTGTACCTCGGGGGGTTGCTGATCCTTACAGTGATCACGTATGAGGGTGTTGACTCCGTCTCTCTTTTACTCAGAGTCTGGGTATGAGCGTTCTTGCTTTCTTCCAACATGGTCTCTCAGTGTTCAAGGGCACCACCAGCTCACCAGGGGGCATGAGGCTCACCGGTTCTGCGGGGGGTGGGGGGTTATATGAGTCTGATCTTGTCTTTCATACCTGAGCCTGGGCTGCATCCGAGAGAGCCCCTGTGAGCAACTTAGGAAAACCTGGGGGATGTTTCATTATTTTTCCATGAAGTTCTGAGAAGGATGGGTCCAGTCCTATGTCCTGCTTCACAGTGGCCTAAGCCAGGGACCGAAGAGACAGTGCTTAACGCTTCCCTCTGCTCAGGACCTGGCACTGGCACTGGCACAGGCCTGAGGGGCGGTGGGTCTCAGGCTTCAAGCTCAAGAAAGGCCTCAATTTTAGACTTTTGAGATTATCACAAAAGATTTTTCTAAATGTCACAGAGACACACTGCAAATATTGAAAGAAAAAGATGTATCAGGTAGGGTTCTCAGCTGCAACCAAGAGAAGTTAAATAAAAGGAGAACGTGTTAAAGGACCCCGAGAGGCTCAGAGAATCTCCAGAAGGACCAGAGGACCAGGCTGAGAGGCTATACAGCTGGGACCAATGACCAGGCTGAGAGGCTGGGACCCTAGCACAGGGCAGCGGGGAAACGCAGTGCAGTCCCTGGGCACAGTGACCACGGAAGCAAGGTTGGACCCTCCTGCTAATCTGTGACAGCTGGCCCTAAAAGCAAAATTTATCTGTCTCCATCCCCACCAACATGGATTCCTGTGACACCTGAGTCTCGATTCGCCAGCTTGCCATGCAATGGCTGGCGAGAAGGCACCATTTTGGAGGAGACCAGATCCCATCACTGGGCCCCAGCTGCAGAGGAGGGTAGAAAGCATGTTCTCGGCTCTTGCCTTAACAGAGGCCTCTGCCTTCAAGGGTGCGTGTTCAAAGGAACAACAGGTATCCATACAAAGGCAATTGTGTGACTTTGAACATGTGTTCATTCCATTAATGGACCACATCTCCCACACTGCACTAGTAATGAATAGATTTTAAATACATTTTATAGCAACTTTAGAAATCTCGTGATGATATTGCATTCTGTGTTTCTTTAAAACAAGTACATATTGGAACATACCACAATTATTTTTTTATCTTCTTATGCGAGGGTTACAAATATACCAGTGTTCTCAAGGGAAAGTTACTCTGACCTGTCAGAGGTTCATTCATTATCAGACTGTGTGGTCCTTGGGCACACACAGAGCCCTCACACAGCTTTATTTCAGCAGCATCACTGGGGACACGGGTGGTCATACTTACCTGCATACCCGTTAGTGTTGATCATATTGGCATTGCTAACTATCGCTAGGCATTGATGAACAAGCATTTCCTATAACTTTTAAGATGCAATGAAGAATCGTAATTTAAAAATTTCCTTTATTTATTTCTTTATGTCTGTATTAGTAATGAGCTTGTACAGCTCTCCAGAAGTGTCAGGTATGTGACAGAACTTTGGGATTAGATGCTTACCTCTCCTTTAATTTAGCGCTCTATTTCCAAAACACAGTCACGTCCTAGAGGACAGGGGAGGCAGGAAATAAAACATACAGAAGGAAAATTGCGCAATTCTCTTTGTTCATTTCCTACATATTTATTAAGCACCTACTGTGTGCCGGGGATGAGACAACGGGGCCTCAGTCTTAATGTGTGCACCCAGTAGGAAAAGAAGGGCTTATCAGGAAATCCTTAGCTGACTTAGCGTTCAGATAGTCTAAACCACAGAAGAAAGAGGGCCATTGGGGTCAGCTTCTCAGCTCCAGGATTCTCTTTTTCCCCCAGCTTTATTGAGATTGTCATATAGGAGGCCCCAGGACTCTTGAATGGGCCTTAGGGAAGGTGGATGTGAGCAGCAAGGAGAGATTGGAATGAAGAAAACTGCATGCACCAAGATCCAGAAGTGTGAAAGTTCCTAAAGTTCATGCACCAAGATCCAGAAGTGGGGAAGCTTCTATAGAACTGGAGGATTGCAGCTGGGGCTAGAAGGCAAGGGTGGGAGGGGCGCCATGTCTGACACCTCCCAACAGGGAAAGTGCAAGCATGTTCTTTTTGCTGCTGCTGATACTGCCTGGAATTTACATTTTGTGCTAATTGGACCTCATTTACATAATGCCTTATTATGGAGAGTCACTTAGATGTTGCCTAATTGTCTTCTCTCTCCTGCAACCCCAAGGTGGAGAAAGTCAAGGTCATGACCTCTACTTGGCTGAGGCAGAGAAATCTGATTTGACATTTTGCTGTCACAGATCTTTAGCTTTCTTATTTGGGTCTTGTTGCATATCGGTTTATTCCTAGCCCACAACAACTTCGCTGGGTATACTTCCTTTTGTCTTTGTCAGCCCGCATATGTATTTTCCCTGTAGATATAATATACATACTTCGTATGTAATGTTTTTCCATGTATTATTATGCAATTTTCATTTTCTTTGTTTCCCCAGCATATTCGAGAATTCTAGTCTTTCACAGACGCCCGATATCCCATTGAACAGTAGCTTAAGCAATATCATGGTGACGGTCTTGGTGTATAGAACTTATTTCTTCTGTTAGATCATTTCCCTAAGAGCATCAGTAATTCTTAACTTCCCATCAGGAAAAAATAGAATTTTATGATTTAGGGTTTCCCCTTCATTGCTGCTTGTATGTAGTAACCACTTAAGCACGAATTTTTATGCATTTTGCGTTCTCTATCTGGAGGCCTTACTGATGCATCGGCCCAGTTGTGTTTATGTCATATTTTACAAAATGAGCCAGGGGTTTCTGCCGTCAGTGTAACTGTGATAGGTAGGAAAGCAGCAGCCCAGGGTACAGAAGTATCAGAGACTGGGGTGGTCATAGAAAGTCGCTTTAACCTGCGGGTCTGAAGTTCCTCTATATTTTTCCCGAGGTTTATTTTCTCCAAGTTTGTACCGCTCGTCACATCATAACTCATTCTGCTTCTAGTAACCCTTTAAATATTTTATTCATTTTCCTACTTTAGTGACATTACTTACTATTTGATCAGTAGCCTTCCCTCCTCCTTAGTCTTTGGAATTATTATTGCTGTATTTGTATCTACCTCTGATTCATTTGATCTTTTCAACTTTTCTTTGTTTAGTTTTTGCTTTTTTTAAAAAAGATTTATTTATTTATTCGAGGTGGTGCAGGGGTCCAGAGGGAGGGAGAGAGAGTCTCAAGCGACTCTTGAGCATGGAGCCTGATGCAGGGCTTGATCTCATGATCCTGAGATCATGACCTGAGCCAAAACCAAGAGTCTGACACTTAACCCACTGCATCACTCAGGTGCTCCCTTATAACTTTTCTTTGTATCATTAAGTTGGTTCCTAAGGCCTCTCTTTGTGGACAGTGGTGAGAAGCGTAGGAAGGTAAGAGAGGAAACAAAGAGGCCAATAAGAGGCATTGGGCTCACTCAGATGACAGACGATGGTGGCATGGACTTGGGTGGGAATGATGGAGAGCAACAGAAATGGGCAGGCTTGGGATTCATTATAATAATAATTTTTTTTGAGATAGAACTAACAGTCTTGATGATAACTTGATGGGGGGTGGAAAAGAAGAGAGGGATATCATTTATTGAGTTGGGGAACTCAAGGAAGGAAGCAATTCAAGTTGGGGGAGTTATGGGAGGCATTAAAAATCAAGAATTCTGTTTGGACACATGTGGATTGGAAACCAAGTAGGTAGTTTGATGTAGGACTCCAAGATCCAGGCCAGCATTGTCTCATTCATTTCTAGAATGGCAGTGCACAAAAGCTCTGCATCTCCCAGCTCCATCCTTCCAGGTCAGGGTGGAGGGAGCTTTGGGCAGCTGTTCCTTTGACTCAGACTCAGCCTTGGGGTTTTTAACAAAACCATTCCTGAGAGGGCTTATAGGAACTTCTACCAGAATTCAGATTATGCTCATATTATCCACTGCTGCCAGGTCACTCCCTCCCCACCCCTTTCCATTAAATGAGATTTAGAGCAACATTTCCAAGTACCTGCCCTGGAAGTCATCAATCATATTGTGTAAGATTCAAAGTATTGATAAACTGCTGAGAAGGATGATTAATATGCAAATAGGTGACCTAGAGCCTGCTAAGGGATTGTATTCTAAGTATTTTGTTATTTTATTATCCTCAGACTTTCAGTTTTTCTGCAGACAAGGGAAAGAAATTCAAGATACAATTTTCCTTGATAACAACCAAATTCAATTTGATAACTACCAATTAGGAAATCCCTCTGGGAAAGGAGGAACAGAAATTTGGAATTTGGGCAGAAGTAATGAAGAAGCCAGGCATGCATCTGAAAAAAAAAGAAAAAATTCTGTAGAGTTGGGTACTGGGTCAATGTGTTCATCAGACTCATACATGTTGTAAAAATTAATTTAAAAATCTAAACCTTAAAGGCAATACCTTCCTTTCACCCACTTCATCCTCATTAATCATCATAAGAAGAGATCTACTGGGTTTTTTTCTCAGAAAACGTAATTACTCTGTAATGAAATGTTAATGCTATGTTCTATTCTTAAAGTCGCTTGTTCAGATGATAAAGCTTAATATGGCTTAATAGAGTTGCTAAATTTTCTTCTAAAGTCGTTCTTTTAATATCTTCTATTTGTCAGATGAGCTGGTGGTGACCTAGGTTGGGGGTCTTTGTTTTTACAAACAGGACTATTTCGGCAAAAACCCACCATCAGGCTGTTAACTTCAACATCTTCGAGGGCATGGTTTGCCACGGGGTGCCCCTCGTGACTATTTCCAGAGGCAAAGTGGTATATGAAGCTGGAGTTTTCAGTGTCTCGGCGGGACATGGGAAGTTTATTCCTCGCAAACCATTTGCTGAGTATGTTTACAAACGGATCAAACAGCGGGACCAGGTGAGTCGTGCAGACATGGGCGGTTACAGGGGCTGGACTGTCACCTGTTCCTGGCTGTTGGGGATGTTGTCACGCACGCTAGGTCTACCACATTCTTGGGGTGTAAGGATTGTTAGGGGAGGTTTCAGAAAAATACCAGTTTTCAAAGAAGGAGTTGTTGTTGGATGTATGTGTTTTCCTTTGAGGGTTTCCTCATGACCAAGTCAGGTTTCCCCAGGCAAGTTCAAGGTTCCTGGGGACGTTTGGCCATTGGGTTGGTCAATGTCCTCTGGGAAGCAGACACTTATGTTTTCATTTGTGGAAACACCTGTGTGAAAAGATGGGAGGGAGCCAGAAAAGGCCGGGAGAGCCTACAGATGGCAAGTCAAGTCTCCCCTGGTGAAGGAGAGAGAGAGAAAGGAGTGGAAGCCTCCTGGTCTGCTGTATAGTCTAAGACAGACTGACTAGGGCCTTGGGGCAGCCCTTGAGCCAAGTCTCCAGTCAGCCAGCTACATGGCATGCTGTCATGGTCTGCGAACAGCTATAGGAGGTGTGGTCTCTGCGCAGAAAGAGAGGTAGAGCTCAGAGCTTAGCAGTGAATGGCTCCTTGAAAAATTCTGCTCCTTATAGTTGAATGTCTGAAGGTTCATTCTAATGGCATGAGAGCATTGTTGGAGTTTGGGATTCAGGTAGATCTAAATATGAACTCTACCTTGCCCTTCCATGTCCTAGCTGTGTGGCCAAGAGCAAGATCTCTCCCCCTGGGGCTCAGCTGGTTCATCTGGAGAACGACAGCATTTCCTTCTTAACAAACTGTAAGACTCAAATGAGAGTTTTAAATGGAACAGCCATAGTAGGAATCAGGTGCTGGTTTTGTCTTTTTGCTCTCTTCTCTTGATGACTAAATCCATAACAAAGTTCCCCCAAGACTTTGTTTGTAATAAATCTGTTATTGTAAGAGAGATATTTGTTCTTAATCTATCTTGGTCTTTCACACCTTTATTTACTTTACACTGCATTTTGAAAATTCATCTTACTAATACACTGACTTGTCAGAAAATTTCGGATTAAAGCCATATAAATTGCTGGATTTGGGGTGGGAAGAGGCAGCCTATGCCCTTAAGGCCACATGGGGACAAAAGGCCAGGACTGGATGGCCGAGACCTTCCAAGGCTGCCTTTCTGATTTTTACTCCGCAGGCTTCACTCACCATGTTCCTCATCGGGCCATAGAGACAAGAGAATTTAGAACACTTGGATTAGTTCTAAGGCTTCTCTCTCTTCTTTCCATTTTAAAATATACTTCTATTTTTCCAAAGTCCTCTGGTTGTTTTTCAATGCATTCCATTTGGATCTTGTAGTCTGTCTGGTTTTTTCCTTTTATCCCTTGTGAGAAATTTTTACTTGTGGATTCTCAGAGTCCGTTATACAAGACTCATCCTGGTTGTTGTTGTTTTGAACTCTTCTAAAGCTTTGATTAAGTTGACAAGCTCTCTAGAATGTTTTAAATTCTCAGGGTGCTGTAATTTTATATATTTCAGCCATAGTGTTTAAGATTACAGTTCATTTTGCTAGGGTTAATTTGTAAATGTTGACACTGACAGGGGACAGGTAGATAGTGACTAGAAGAATCCTATGTGTTTCTGACCATTTATGTGATAGATAACAGCACTACTGACATTTACCGACTGCTAACTGGATGCAGATCGGGGCATGGGTGCAGTCACTGTAACAGCTCTGTGAGGGAGAGAAGTATTATTTTGCCCATTTTAAACATTAGAAAACAAGCTTCAAGAAATTAAGACACTGACGCAAGTCTCACAGCTAGTATACAGCAGGGCCAAAACATAAACTCTGGTTATTTGACTCCAAAAGCTGTATACATAAGCAGTAGAGGATATTGTAGGTCATAAAGACTGAATTAAATGAGTTCATGGGAGATAACTGATTCAGCATTCGGTGTGAAAAACAATGGTCTCCCAAAAAATATTTAATCTGAATTGGAGGCATTGCTAGCAGCAAATTCATTCCTGAAACTGTGGGAGTAATATAAGGGATGAGCTGAAAGAGTGCGTAAGGAGGGAGAATCAACAGAACTGAGTGATAGGTTAGGTGACCCTTGAAGTGGGTTCAAGAAGGGGCAGCTCCTGCCGTCAGTTCCCGTTGCTCACCAGCAAGGACGCTAGACTAACAGGAGGCCTGACAGACTGTATTTAAATGGCTGACCTCTCCGAAGTCTTCCTCTTGCAGAGAAAATGTTTGAGGCAGCAGAGATCCCACCAAATGACTGGCTCCATCAATTCTCCTTTCCAAATGATCATTTTATGTTTTGTTGGCAAAATTCACGTCAACTTTCTTTTTCAAGAGTTCACTATCAATTTTGTGAGTTATTTTGGTTTCTTAGTATTTTCTTCTGACATGAGCAGCTTTTAAGGCATCCAGGTGCATTATTGTTTTTTTGCAATAACAGTAAGTGATAGTTGTTATCTTTATTGTCATGTGTTGTTCTGAGCACTTACTATCAGCCAGGCACTGTACCAGGTAGTTCCTATTCATTATTTTACTTAATCTGCATCACAAGCCATATGGTAGATATTATCTTTCTCATTTTACAGAATAGAAAGCCAAGTCTCAGAAAGATTAAATAACTTTCCCTGGGATAAGCAGTAAGTAAACATTAGAGCCGGGATTTGTAATATGGTTTCTGACTCTTACCGTATCATGGGACCTCCATAGAGCAAGAAAAGAGAAGAAAATGATTGTGAAATTCAAAGCATAGGGAAATTCATTATTTTGCAAACCACTGGCTTGGGAAAAGTATCAAATAAAATGGATAAAATGAGGATTGGAGGTTGCCTGGAACCATTTCAAACATTTTTTTTAAAATCTCCATTAAGCAAAGATAATTTTAATAGAAGAAAAATATCACACTAAGGTTAAGAAAGGGAGTTGTTAGGCATTCAGATTTTAAAGTCACATTAGGTTATTAAAACTCTTGCTTTGATTTTCACTTAAAACATTCAGGTTATTGTGGGAGTGGGGCTAAGAGTTTGAAGGCAAGCAGAAACAACCCATACCATTTCTCCCACTCACTTGTTATCCAGCCCAGGAAAATTAATCACTTATCGTTCTGGACTCCCAAAGAACAGGAGGTAGAGACACATCCCCTACTCCAGAACTCGGCTGATCTGGCTGGAATATTGGTGTCTTGAGGACAGCATCTCACACTTTCATGCCCAGCACCTGGTACATAGTAGGAATTTGACAAACAGACTGCAAGTGGAAGGAGCAAAGACTATAGTTTCAGAGGTCATCGAAAGAAATTTAAATTAAGTTACCCAGAAGATTGCCCCCTGACTCTGCCCAAATGGTGGAGTTGTCTGTGAGCCTGATTCTTGCCCATAATTTTATTACTTAATAAAACTTACCATCATCATACCATGCAGCTATCACTGTTATTAGATATAGTGAGGAATTTCAATGGAAATAGCATTTTTATCCAATTTGACAGTTTTAGGGAATTGTCATTTTATTTATTTTAACATGTAACCAGCTGACCCTTAAGGGAAAAAATTTAAATCAAAAGATGAGGCATCAAACTATCTGATAAACATAACATAATAAAATGTGTATTTCAATTTTTTATAAAAAGGCACTTAAGGGAGAGTTGGGGGGGAAATGAAGGAAGGAGAAGAAAAAAAAAAGTAACAGCAACTTACATATTCAGGAGCATCTTGAAAAAACAAAATCAACTTACACACTGTTAATTCTTTACCCCCAAAATGTAGCTCTTGAGATTCAAATGGATTCTTTTTTTCTAGAATTTTTGTGTTTAGACTTGTAATTCTCACCAGCTCTTTAAGTCATCTCTTTTTCTCTCTTTTTCAGTATTAAGCAACCCAGTCTATTCTGGGACATCAGGGTCACATTGCATTTTAGAGAGAAACAGGAATAGCAGGGCCTAGTTTCAGAGCGTGGCTGCCAAAGCTTTTAAACTTTTAAAGCTTTACAACAATAAGCATAATTTGCCTTTTAGATAAGACAATGGAAGGGATGGCTGATTGGGTCCTTGAAATGACTGTTCTCCACTTCTGAGGTAACCGTATGTCAGTGTCTTTCTCAGTGTGGGAGCTCGGAGAAAATAATTTAAGAGATGCCAGTGACTGCCATGTATCCTGATTTCCTCAGCCCGGTGGCTAATGATTCTAAGAGGGGAGACCTCTGGGGGAGTCAGCTCCTTATGGCTCCCGAGAGACACCTGTGTGTGCCTCCTCCCAACTCCTCATTCAGTGAGGTCACATGAGTAGCTTGAAATCCACTGTGGTGGGAGTACGGACACCCCAGAAATAGGCAAGTGCTACAAACCAGGGCTTTTGGGATGGTGAGAAAAGGGAAGGCAGAGGTGCTTGGTAACATTGACCAGCATAGCGCTGTACACGGGGACCCTGTGCACCAGCATAGCGCTGTACACGAGGACCCTGTGTCCCAGCATAGCGCTGTACACGGGGACCTTGTGCACCAGCATTGCGCTGTACACGGGGACCCTGTGCACCAGCATAGCGCTGTACACGGGGACCCTGTGTCCCAGCATAGCGCTGTACACGGGGACCCTGTGCACCAGCATAGCGCTGTACACGAGGACCCTGTGTCCCAGCATAGCGCTGTACACGGGGACCCTGTGTCCCAGCATAGCACTGTACATGGGGAACCTGTGCACCAGCATAGCGCTGTACACGGGAGTGGTTCTGGTGGGAAATCATGCCCTGCCTCCCCAGAGCCTCAGAGGCAGGTCCAGGGTGGGACCATAGGCAGATCGGACTGGCCAGTCAGGCCAGAGAGATGTGGTGGCTCCTGGGCCCAGAGTGGTGAGCCAGGCTCCGAGTGCTGTGACGGCACAGCCAGAAAGTGGGTCCTAGACAACCAGGTGAGCTGAGACCTGCCGGCAGAAGGCCACAGGCCAGAGGAAGTGCAGCCCCGAGAACAGATAAACGGTGAACCACCATTTATTCCGTACGAGGGAAACGGAGTCAGCCCAGGCTGAAACAACCCACCCAAAGAGGAGACAAAGCTTGGAAGGGGAACTTCTTCGCATCACACCCTTGGTAGAAAGTGATCAACTGTGTAGTATTTCTCAAGGAAAAACAGAGCAGGTACCCCAGGCCTGAATCTCCAGGAAGAGAGGGGCAGGTAAGCATATGATGACAGAAAACTGGTTAGAGGGCATGTCAGGGAGGGCTAAAGCTTCCTGTTCTGATGATTGTCTGGGCTGAGTTGTAGCAGAGGAATCTGAGATACTTAGGCCCCAGGGAGGGCGGCAGTGCCAGCATGGGCAAGGGCAGAGCCCTGGCAGGAGGACCTGGGCAGGACACGTGCTAACCCCGAGCCTGCAACTGGAGTGGGGGGAAGGATCCTCCAGGGGACCGAGCCTGACTGCGGGCGGCAGTGCCCAGGCCTGATGGCCGTGCCCACGTCACTGTGTTAGCCCCCACCTCCCACGAAGGAGTCTGGGAGAGACGGAAAAAACAAGAACTAAAAACCACAGCAGTGGAGTTTCAAAGGAACTTTTGGATGAAGAAGGAGACAGAGTGGGGCTGATGAGAGACAATGACAGAGACAGAGACAGAGTGGGGCTGATGAGTGCATGGCAGGTGACACAAAGATCTGCCCATTTATGTCCCTGGAGATTGGTCTGAAACACACCACGGGTGTGGCAGAGTGCCAGTGCTGAAAGGAAGAGAGAAAGGCAAGACCCCTCAGCTTGTAGGCAACAGCCGGAAATGAATCCTGGCTGCCTTAGCTGGTTCTGATGATGCCCATTAATTGTGTTTGGTCCCCGAAACAGCCTCAGACGTGTCCCAGGGTGCATCAGTTCTATGGTCACCCGAGGCTTAATGACAGATTGTACAGTCTGGCTGGGAGAGTAAACCAGGGGAAGAAAAAACACGAAAACCTCCCTGAGAATGTGGTCAGAGAGTGGGGTGTTAAGTGGATTTAAAGCTTCAGGTGTGGTTGGCTCCAGGTGACCACAGGGCCCAGGGACTGGATGGCAGAAATAGAAATCTGGTCCTCCATTTCCCGGTGTGGATGTTCCTCAAGACAACAAGAGTGTCCAGGGTGAAGAAAAGCACAGAATCAACAGTAAGCCAAAATGGAAGTCCAGCAAAGCGTCTAACCAGACCCAGAAAGTGGACGGAGGCCCGGGCTGCTGAGCGGAGGAGGGCGGGGTGCCTCCCAGCCGCCAAGGGCTCCCCGTGCTCCCGACGCTTTACTTCAAACCTCAGAGCGGAAGGGACAGGCTCTGTCTTGTTCTTGGTTTTCTCCTCTGTGCCAGCAGAGTATCTGGGGCGCTCTGTGTTCAATAAATATTGAATGAAGGAAGGCAGTGCTTTGTATCTAGGAGATGGCTTGCCTTCCCTCCGTTTACTAGACGAGTGAGTAGACTCAGGGGGTCTGTCAGCTTGCCGGCTTCCTGCAGCTAGCGAGCCGCAGAGCCAGAGCCTCCTATGCCCAAGCCCACGTGTATTCATTTTGGTGGTCCCAACAAGACAAACGTTATTTGTGTGTGTGTGTGTGTGTGTGTGTATTTCTGGGTACACACACATTTATTAAGAGCTTATTCTGTGCTACGCATTATTCTAAATGATTGACTTGTCACCCTCTCACGACCACTCCATAAAGTAGGTTCTGTGACGACCCCTGGTGTAAATCGAGACAAATGAAACAAGTAACGTGCCCAGACAGTCTGGTGTCAGAGCCCGGGTCCTTCATCCCTGTGTCTTGCTGCCTCTCAACCTGTCAGTGGATTTGTATCATGTTCCCAAACAGCTTTAGTTACTGCTGGTGAACCCCGTTGTTTATAAAGTCCCGATTGCTAAACTCTGAGCAAGCCCTGAATTCACTCAAGCCAAATCCAGCCCTGGGGTGGGGGGGGGGGGGGCTTGGTTGGGTTCCGCTGCTCAGCCGGCCACCCAAGAGGTGTAGTTAGAGATGTGAGATTGCGTGGACGGCCGACGGCACACAGCAGCAGGTGAGAAAATGAGAAAACCCACACACAGATTGCTAGAATCTGAAAAACAGGTTCCGAGTCTTAGGAGAGGTACAACAAAGCAGTCGAGCGACACCGGCGTCTCACTGAAACTAGAAGGAAAGGTGGTAGCAGGTCCGGAGGACTGCAAGGTGGGAGTAGAATGAGAAGGGCAAGAGGATGTGGCAGAGGCTCCTGGGTAAGTTTCAGTGAAAAGAGCAATCTCTAGAGAGTGCTCCCTGGGCCTTTGTCAGACAGGGCAAAGAGCGGGCCACAGCATATCCGAGGGGGCCAGGAATGTCTGGGAAAGGGCGAGGGGCGGGAGGCAAGTGACATGTAAATTTGCAAGGTTCAATTTTGCTCTCACACTTCATCAAGGGAGCTGCATTCCACTTTGAATTCCAGAAGTCAGTAAACCATAAGAGAAAAATGAACTGTTTGTTTCAGACTTGCACACCTACTCCCGTGGAGCGCGAACCCTACAAGGGAGAAGTGGTCACAGTGAAATCTACGGAGACAAAAGAAGACTCCTTAGCGGGGATCAGGAAACCGGCCCCACCCTGAGCTGGGTGCTGTGGTAAGGGACGGTGGGCCAAGAAAGTAGTCCTTCATGACAACATTCAAAATCAGCCTTTCTGTTTTCATAAGCCTTTGAAGAGTCCAAGGCCAAGGTCAAAGCCTCCAAAGTGACTTAAGTCTCTAGGACAGGTTAGCTAAGGGGAGACTGATAAAAGACCTCTTGACGCAGAATGCTCAGATGAGCCTCCAGATTGAAGAAGGCCTTGGTCTGGTTAGAGATTTATTCTCTGAGATGTTAGGAAACAGTCAGCAAAGCCTTGAAGTATCAAATATGAGGGAGAGGCAGATAGTCCAGTAGCATGCCAAGGGGCCTGTTACTGAGGAATTTGACACGTTTCAAGACAGAGATTATAATTTCGTGGCCAGAATTTATAAACTATTCAATTAGGACTTTATCTGAGAAAATAAATCTTTGTCTTGTAAATGCAACTTATGTTCCAGAACTTAGAATGAAAGAAAAATGAATCAAATGTTGCTTTGGGGGGTATAATTTTTCAGGAAAATTTTTTGGTAGGATTTGATGTACTTTATCATACACTTCATTTTTGGAATAATATTGTAGGTACGGTCATTTTGAAAAAATATTTCAGTACTTCCTCAGTTTTATCTTTTGACCTCCAGATCTTTCTTTTTTTAAGCATCTATTATCATCATTCTTATCAATTTCCTCCCTTCCTTCTTTCCTCCCTCCCTCCCTCCCTTTTTTTTTTTTTTCAGTTATTTTCTGGTCCTGCACCATAAATGTCTTTTCAGGAGTGGCTTTGCCAACACCACTGAATTTATGAAATCTATGTGCTTTGCCAGTTTTACAATGTCACTAAACTCTAAATTCTTAAAATTTCATGATGTTTTCAAATGTTTCAACACATAACAGTCTGCAAAACACTTACACGAGGGATCGACATAATGAACAGGGGTAGGTGTTTGTGTTAATTAGGGACACTGCCAAAGGACTAGTTGTTTGTTTGTTTGTTTGTTTTTTAAGATTTCATTTATTTATTTGACACAGAGAGAGAGAGATCACAAGGAGGCAGAGAGGCAGGCAGAGACAGAGAGAGGGGGAAGCAGGCTCCCCACCGAGCAGAGAGCCCAATGCGGGGCTCCATCCCAAGACCCTGAGATCATGACCCCAGCAGAAGTCAGAGGCTTAACCCACTGAGCCACCCAGGAGCCCCCCAAAGGACTAGTTTTACCCACTTAGTAGTTGCACATTTTCACATTAGGACAACCGAAGCTTCCCTAAACCCTGTGACTTGAAAAGTGAGGTGCTGTGACTGTGCTATGTTCTCTTTATTATGGAATGTTGCCTTTGAGCTTGCGAGGCAGCCAAAGGTTTCAAGGTTGGTTGGTTTGTTTGTTTGTCATTTCCTTCCTATCGGAGTCCTTTTTCCAATCCAGGAAGGTTGTGTTAAAAATTCAGAGGCAGATTAGCAAGAAGGAGACATTCTAATGAATGTACAACATGCTATTAACAGACTTTATAGGGTCAGGATTAGTGTTTTCTTTGATGATAGCATTTCTTGGGGGTTAGGCTTGAGTTTTGGATTTCTTTGTGAGGGAGAATGTTACACTGAGTTCCTTTTATTCTGTTCAAAGGTAAAATCAGAGAAAAGGATTCTGCGGTTCCCATCACTGTTGAGCATTGTCAGCCCGTGGAGAAGCAGGCCTTATTTCAACTCCCCAAGATCCTTTTGAGAAAATAATCGCTCCAGGCCTCTTTGATTTCCTTTCAGAAGCAATTGCTGTCTTTCTCACTGTGACTTTGTTGCTGCGTAAGACTGAAGATATAAATGAGTATTATTGTGATGGGAAGTTGAGGTGAAAATCCATTGATGATACTTTAAAATGTCATCCTCGCTTGCGCTGGATCTCTTACTTTGAAATTTTAAAAATCACTTTCTTGTTTAAGGGTTTTTTAATGGCTACTTTTGTCTAAAATCACGAACTCTGTGGTTTTACATCCAATTATAATTAATAAACATTCAGATCTTCACTTCATATCCTGTTTTCTGGGTTATGTATATCTTTCTCTAACTTGTAGGATTGGGACTCTGGGGAGGTTGGTTGTGATTCAAAAGCGTCATTTCCCATGTGACATCTGTTTCAGCAACTTCTGGAAAGCGGGTCCCGGAGCAAACCTCATGTAATTAAACTGGATTCTCAACCTTAGATTAAGTCCAAGGCAAATTATCCAGTCACCAGATGAGTGCCGGATTTGGGGGAATTAAAGTGAACCAGCACGGCTGGAAGGTGCTGCAGTGAAACCATCCCTCTCCTGTGCTCTGGGGTCTGTCCTGTGGTCCTTCTGTGTCCACAGAGAAGCTGGGCTTCCGTGTCTTCCCCTAGATAACTAGGTCAAGAGGAATTTTTAAAACATAGAGGAAAATCAGGGCAATTATGCTCACATTCCAGATGCACTTGCCCCTGGCTTACTCCCTTAGATCAGGAGCGCACCTGCACCTTTGACCAAGGGTGATAGGAATCCAGTTCGCTCCATTATCACTGGTTCTGAACACACAGAAGAAAGGACAGTGAACTACACCCAAAGAAGACTCACAGGTCTTTTTTTTTGTCAGGTAAGAGATACCTTAAAATATTTTATTAGTATTCTCCCCTGCTTTGGCTGACCATAGAAACTCTGCAATCAGATGTCTGAAACCTTTGAAATCATTAAATTGCTTTCTTACAGAAAAGCCAGTTCCCATCATCCTTTCCTATTCGGCTTAAATATCAGCCCTTCTCCGAGGCGTTCCCAGATCCAACACGGGAGGTCACGTTAGGTCGTGTTCCTCTTTACCAGGGCCCGGCCTATGCTCCATCACGGCACCTGTCTTATTGCGCTGTAATCCCGGCGTTAGGCGTCTGTCTCCTCCAGGAGACTGAGTGCTCATTCAGAGCATGACCCGTCTGGGTCACTGTCATTTTCCCAGCATCTAGCAGAGGGGAATTGATGGCCGTTCAATGCATATTTATTAATTTTTAAATAAGGGAGGAAACGAAGGAGTTCCTGCTAAGTTCCTAAGTTGATAGAGATGAAACGAGTGAGAAGTCTGAACAAAATAGGGACGAAACTGGTGGAGTATGTGAGTGTGAGGGCACTTTAAATGCAGAACAAGGATTCATCACCTGGTTGATAGATCCATTCTGGAGAAGGAAATAGGTATAGGATTCTGTGTCACCAAAGCCACTTAAGACAAATGTGGGGATCCCTTCCTTGCTTGTGTTAGGCTTGTCATGAATATTTTTGTAGGCACCTAATCCTAAAGAACAATATAAAGCCATCGGAGGACAGGATTTAATCTATTAATATGTAATACCATGTTTTTCAGGATTGCCTCCGGTGTACAAAGTGAGATCCCTTTGATTCCATTTTCAAGGTCTGTGCGAAGAACAGATGGAAGGAGTAGCATTTCTTCATGTTCACCTTCCATTGCTTGCTTCCTACAGTGGTCTGTATGATGTACTGGAAAGCAAAAAAAGTGTGGGCTCTACACTGCTGTTTACTAACTGTGAGGTCTTTAGTAATATTTAAAATCAAAATATGAGTTGACATATACATATATATTGTATCATATATCTATATATCTGTCATCCCATGTAAGAAACACAACATCGCCAACACAGTCGAAATGCCCTGGATTCCTCTCCACTCCCAGTCCCCTTGCTCTCCCACGGGAACAAGAGTTCTGGCTGAGTCTGGTGTTTTATTCCCATGCGCATCTTTTAATACCCTTGCTACACATACACAGATCTCTAAGCATTGTGTCGTATGTAGTGAAGTCTTACAGAAACATCATATAGTGTGCCTTGGAGTTGTTTTGTTTTTTAGTGCATATGGTTTTGATTCCTGCCTTTTTGCAGTCAAGGTGTTGGGAGTTCTTTGTTTTGATCAGTCTAACTCTCATTCCATTTTATTGCCACATCACACTCCGCTGTGTAAGCTCACCACAATCTGTTGACCCATTTTCCTGTTGATAGGCACTTAGGTTGTTTCCTTCGTCTTGCTCTATCACACACGATGCCGCTCTAAGCATATTCGCACAGGTCTCCTGTGCCGCAGTGAGAACTCCTCCAGGGGACGTCCCTGCCATGCAGAAGAGTGGGGCTGGTGGGTCCTAAAGTGTGCACATTCTCCCCTGACTTAGATTCTGGAAAATTGTTCTCTAAGTGGAAAGTTTTGCTAATGAGGCTCCCTTTCACTGAGCAGTTTCGTTGATCTAACTAAGCCTCTGTGTCTTCTTTTATAAAATGAGACTGGTTGTAGGATTAACCTAACACATGAGGCTGCTGGGAGGGTTAGGAAGCCCATCCTGTAGGTCTGCACAAGGTAGCTCGGATTACTGTGCTGGGGGCAGGGTGGGGGGGAGGCGAATTCCTGAAAGACAGGCCACCCAGAGATTGCCCAAGTCTTTGCTCTGTGCACCGGAAAGGAAGCTCCCCGGGCTTGGGGGTGCCGGCCCCTTCTGCGGTCTCAGGAGCATGGAAGCCTAGACTAGAAAGCAGAGTGAGAGCGGGCGCCGGGTGAGAACACAGCCCCAGTCTGCAGAGGGCATGGGAGCTCCCAGCAGGTGCTCATGAGCGGTGGCAACAGGGCCACAAGCTGAAACAAGGGGATGGGTGGAGATTGGCTCTCAAGCGCCACCTGCAGGTCCAGCGGGTCCGGCTGCTCCACTCTCTTCTCCCAACGTTTTCTCTCCCTTCCCCCTGCCGACTGCAAAGGAGAGGCATTCTGTGGGGGAAGGATCATGGCCTTAAAGTCACAAAAGCTGGATTTGTACCACTCTCTCCCTTTCCTTCTTTTTGCATAATATCTGTAGACAAGTTTTTTTTAAAAAAGCAATGAATCTATCATTTATTAAACACCTACTGCTTATAGAACCCTAAAGGAAACCCCTCCGTGTGGGCTGCCACTGCACAGTAAGTGGCACACTGAGGTGCTCAATGAATTCGTCTCAGGAATAAGAGAAGAAAACGATGGTGATGACAAAGGAAGAGGAGAGAAATATTCACTAGTGAAAATTCGCACTCCAGCAAATTATTATTTGTGTTCAGACGTCAGGACTGCATCTCTAGCCTGTCGGGGCAGTTTCTAAAAATATAAATGGCC
>PISX010000973.1:32986-180652 GCA_004024625.1 Mellivora capensis
CACACTTCACAGCACTAACCATAGCACATACCCTCCCCAATGTCCATTACCCCACCCACCTTTCCCGACCCCCTCCCCCCAGCAACCCTCAGTTTGTTTTGTAAGATTAAGAGTCACTTATGGTTTGTCTCCCTCCCAATCCCATCTTGTTTCTTTTCTTCTTTTTCTGCCCCCCTAGTCCCCCATGTTGCATCTCCACCTCCTCATATCAGGGAGATCATATGTTAGTTGTCTTTCTCTGATTGACTTATTTCACTAAGCATGATACCCTCTAGTTCCATCCACGTCGTTGCGAATGTCTACAATAGCCAAACTATGGAAAGAGCCTAGATGTCCATCAACAGATGAATGGATAAAGAAGATGTGGTATATATACAAGATGGAATACTATGCAGCCATCAAAAGAAATGAAATCTTGGCCAATTTTGACCTACATTTGCCAATGTTTTATTTCAGCCTGCATGATAACCTAGTATAAAATAATTATGTTATATGTATCGTGCTAAATATTTGCTACTGCAAATTGCTCATTGTAAACTCCTTGAGGACGGGGGCCATTTCTTAACAGCTCATGCCTCGGAAATACCAGCGCGATGATTTACACAGGGTAGACCTGGACGACGGGCTTGGTGAGCGGAAATTCATGTATCACAGCTAAGGGGTTATAGGGGGAAATGTCTGAATTTGGAAAGGCTTTCTGAAGAATAGGATTTTAAATCCTACTTTTTGAAGGCACTCATGTCTGCCAGAGAGAGAGAGAGAGAGAAATACATTATAGAAAGGGGAGCAGAGGGGCACCTGGGTGGCTCAGTGGGTTAAGCCTCTGCCTTCGGCTCCCGTCATGATCCCAGGGTCCTGGGATCGAGCCCCACATCAGGCTTCCTGCCTCAGTGGAGAACCTGCTTCTCCCTCTCTCTCTGCCTGCCGCTCTGCCTTCTTGTGCTCTCTCTCCATCTCTCTGTCCAATACATAAATAAATCTTAAAAAAAAAAAAAAGAAAGGGGAGCAGAGTACAACAAATGCACAGGTGAGCCCGGCGGCCAACCATGGAGATCGACCTGGGGCTGGCCCTGGCAGCCCCGCAGGGACCCACAGGGGTTACATGACAAGCTGCTGGAGTAGGGAAGCATCAGCAGGGCTTGTTAAAGACTGCTTTTTGCCTAAAAATAGGATGTAGTCTCCACGGGAATACAGGACCTTTGGCTTTTTCTGTAATGAAACCTATAAATATGCTCAGTAGATTCTTAACATAACACCTTATGAGGTGTCTGGCCAGGTGCTGAGCTCTGTGTAGACACCGCCATTTCATGCTCCCCTCAGTCCTGTGAGGTAGATGCTATTATTAGCATCCTGATTGAATAGATGAGACAACAAAGCCTCAGAGAATTTAAGGAATTATCCAAAGGCATTCAGCTGGTCAGTGGGTAACCCAGGATGGGAATCCCAGGCCACTTGACTGCATGTGACCATTATAGTGTATTCCTCAGTCAAGATTTTCCAAAGAACCCACTCCTGGATGATGTACAGTTGCCCGAACCTCATTAAAGCCAGAAAACATCATGGCCGCTAACAGTCATTAAAAGTCTACCTATTAAAGCCCGATAGGGGTGCCTGGGTGGCCCAGTGGGTTAAGCCTCTGCCTTTGGCTCAAGTCATGATCTCAGGGTCCTGGGATCAAGCCCCGCATCGGGCTCTCCGCTCAGCGAGGAACCTGCTTTCCCCCACAACGCCCCCACCTGCCTCTCTGCCTACTTGTGATCTCTATCAAATAAACAAATAAAATCTTTTAAAAAAAAAAAGCCCAATAGACTTCGCAAGCATTAGTTTACACCATCCTCTGGCATCACTCTGAGAAGGGGACTGCGGTTGCCGCTATTGTACACATGGTGAAACTGAGGTACATCAGTTATAACGGGTCAGACCCTAGATACATCACAGGATGACCCGGAAGGGGGTTTCCCAGGTGTATTAAGTCTTCCTGGTAAACGGTTTCTGAACCAGACCTAGGACAGGGCTGGGGTGAGGCGTAAGCGGTTAACACTAGACCGAGCACCAAGTAAATCCCCAGTCAACGTTGGCTACTGTTATTTCTTTGAATTTAACTGCTTTTTTGTTCTCCATTGAGGGGGCACGAAGCCATCTGATGCCATTTGAGGAGCCTACGGTCTCTGAGTCACACTTCATGGCCATGGTTGTTCAATACCCAAGTCACACAACTAAAGCTGAAAGATGAAACAAACCCTCGTACAAAAGAAATTCCGCAGTGAGTGATGGACTATAATCTTCCTATTTACTTTCTCGTTGGCTCGCGGACTGAGAAGTGATTACATTACTAGCCGCGAGGGGCAGGGAAGCACATCCTCTTGCCTCAGTAATTTATGAAACCACTTGAGAAATAAACCTTGCTGTTCTCAAATTTTCTCATGAGCTAACTAAACATAACATCTTTTAGCCTCATAAAATTTATTATTTGAGGTAATTATTGGGGCATGAGATGTCAACAATACACAAAATTAATACATTTCTGGAATTCTTCCAAAGCCATAAATGTTTTGAAATTTCATTTTCACAACAACCAAACTTAAACTCTGGGTGTTTATGCCTCAAGACGTGCATTAGAATAAAAAGAGAGAGGGGCGCTTGGGTGGCTCAGTTGGTTAAGCGGCTGCCTTTGACTCGAGTCATAATCCTGGGGTCCTGGGATCGAGCGCCCTGAGTGGGGCTCCCTGCTCAGTAGGGAGCCTACTTCTCCCTCTCCCTATGCCTCTTGCCGTCTCTCTCTCACGCTCTCAATCTCTCTCCAATAAATGAAGAAATAAAATCTTTAAAAATAAATTAATATTTTTTAAGAAAGAAAAGAGAGAGAGAGAGCTGTTTCCTGGATGAATTCTTCATTACATTCAAACACAGATCAGACAAACTTTACTCGGGCAGAAAATGCAAGCAACATGGAGATTTGAAGCCAGAAAGATCTTCTCGCCCCACGTAAGAGAGATGAGCAAAGAGAGCCCCACAGGCTACATTGCCCTGGGTTCCACTCCTGGCTCATGCCCTTGGGCAACTAATATCTACTGAGTATTCATCACGTGCCACATATTGGCACCAGAGATAAAAGTGTGAGCAAAAGCACATATGGCCCCTGTCCTCCTGGAAAAAAAAAAAAAAAAAGAGAGAGATGGATCCAATAATCATAAACCAGCCTAAGTCTGTCACTGTTCCAAGCACGACAAAACAGAGGTATACAGGGAAATGAGAACCTGAGGGAAAAGACTTGATGGAGACTGACCAGGGAGGGCTTCCCAGAGAGGGTGACGAAGGACCTGCGACCTGAAGTAGGGATAACCAGGCAAAGCAGGGCAGGAAAAGTCTTCCTGCAGAGAACAGTGTGTGCTGTTGAGGATGAGGAGGGCAAGGGCCTGGAAGGAGGAGGAAGGGAACAAAGGCTGGACTATCTGGTGGGAGAGAGAGGCGGGGAGTCGGGATAGCTGATGGTCATCCCACAAGCAACGGGAACCTTTGAAGGGTCTTCAGCAGAAATGCCACCTCAGGAGCTCTGAGGGGCAGACCCAGGCTGGGCTTTGGTCATGTTACATTGGAGATGCCTGTGAGCAAATCAGAGTTCTCTGGTAGAAGTCAGCTCTGCTCAGGACTATTACCAAGGAACTTCTTTCCTGGCATCTATAGCTGGTCAGTCACCCAAGAAGAAGGGGCCCTTCCGGCAAGTACGAGATTCCTGGGTTTCAACAGCTCCACTGTGGCCAACGCCAAACTTGCTGCGCTAATGAAATGGGGAGGCCAATTCTCTGAGGTAGAAACCCCAGTATCTGAGCAGTATAGCAGTATCGACCCTCTAGATGTGACCCCCTATAAAAAGACCTCAAATCTTCAATGCCTCAAGATAATCCAGAGTCCTGGGCCCCTGATGATGCCTCGGTTCTGTGATCTGGAAGTACAAGTTATTAATACTCCTGACATCCAAGTAATGAGATGGGGATGAAGTGAGAGCATTTCTTCACATCTTTTCTGAAATGAGGTGGGTATAGAGAACCAAATACATTTTTCTGTGTGATATGGTGGGTGTGAAGCTCTGGCATCACTTCCAACATGCAGAAAGCTCTGGGCCCTTCCCTGGGATGCAACTACATCCTCCCTCCTATGCTTAACACATCACTCACTCATCTCAGAGGCAAATGATCATTTTTGCTTTGTGCCAGGCAATGTGCTAGACTCCAGGCATACAAAATCCCCCCTTTATGAAGGAGCTGGGCTTGGTGAGCTACGGGCATAAAGGAACTCTCTTCTTCTGTGGTCTGAATTCAGTCTCTGCTCTCCCTTGGGTGACATTTCGGGTCTGATGATTCTGCTTAGATACCAAGCGAACAGGAGTCTCGTTTCGGCATTAGAAAATCACATCCAGCCGAGTGATCACAAAACTGCAGTCCAGTCTTGGATATCACTGAACTTCTGAAACTGGGAAATCCATGGAATCTTCTCACCAGCCATGCCTGTTTTCTTCTCTCACCTGTGCCCCCTTCTCCCCACTCACCTGACACAGTTTCTTGACCATCCCGTCATCTATACAGTGGCATCAGGCAAGTCACTGAAACTCTGCGCCACGGTGTCATCAACGCTAAAATGCTGAAAGTATTTTATCTCCCTCACAGGATCATTGGGGGGCTTAATGAAAATATTTCAGCATCTAATACATGATAAATATGCAGTAAATGTAGAAAGTACTATTATTATTATTAGTGCCTTCCCTTTGCCTGTAGGTATGCTTAAGTTTCTCCTACCCTAAAGAGATTCCTTGACCCTATTTTTGACTCAAATTATTTTGACTCTTGTCGTCCTTCCTTCCCAGCCCAGTTTGGAAGAGGAGTCCGTATTTACTCCCTTGTCAATTCATTCCTCAGAACCTTGCATTCTTGGATCCACTCACAACTACTGGACTTGTGCCGATGTTCACCAGTCACCAAGTCCCGTGACAGCCCACTCACCCTACTAATCGACACAAATGTTCTCTTGTTGAAACTTACATTAATATTTTCTTGTTGAAACTTACATTTCCTTTGACTTCGACGACACTGTACTGATTAATTCCCTAATTAATTTAAGAAACAAGGAGCCTTAAGGTACTTGGTAAGGCTCCAGTTGTTAAACCTCACCAGAAAGGAGCTCAGTCACATCTTTTATTCAAGTAGGGAAAATGAGGAACAGAGAATGGAGAAGAAATCAACGCCAGGCTTAACGGTGACAGGAAGGGCAAACTGAACACCAGCCTCTCGGCGCATGGTCCAGAGCTCTACCCTGTGGCTTGAGTTATAGGAGAGAAGGTGCGGACTCTCCTTGCTGCAGAAGCATTGGTATTTTTGGTATTTTTGGTATTTTGGTATTTTTCGATGATAGCTACCAGACACTGAACTAGGTGCCAGGACATAACAATGAAGACCCCTAGCCTGAAGAGGAAGCAAATCAGTGGCTCCAGCACAGCATGGGAAGGACTGTGGCAGCCGCGGGATGCTTTCAGAGCAAAGAAAGAGGACGCCAATCAAAGATCCTTCTGCAGCACCTGCGACCCCTTCTCAATCTTCTCCATCTTCTGTCTCCACCTCTCTTCATCCTTCCTCCCTGCTGCAAACCTTGCGCCACACTGCAGTTAAATTCAGCCCACACCCAGGAGGAACCAAGAGCCAGATCTTTGGCTTCCCTTGTACCTCTCAAGGCAAGCAGCACCTCATTGGGCAAGTTCATCGCCGTTCCCAAGTGTCTAACATAGCACGTGGCGCATAGTAGGACAGAAAAGGTTTGTTGAATAAACATCTGTTACCATTGAATCATAATGAAACAATTGGTGTAGTTAACAGAATATTTTGAGACTTCTTGAGGATAGAATCAACCCTTCCTTCTTTGAGACTGAGGATCCTTCTAGGTCTCGTTATGTTTGGGGGGCGGGAAGGATGGTATGTGTGTGTGGTGGGGGGAAGACTGGGGGCAATAAATCTATGGTGAATGCCCCCTGTGGCTACATCATTCCAAGCCCCTTGGCAATTCCTGACTTGTCTGCTCTCTGAGTTTCTAAGGCATGTAGTATACAGTTCTGACAACCCTCAGCCATGAATATTCTGGAAGAGTTTGGAGTTCTACTGTCCCATAGCACTGTCCCCATCAGAGTCCTTACCTTGAGAGAACCTCTGCAAGGTTTGAGTTTGAGTGAACAAAATCATCAAAATCATCAGTTACACACTCTTGTGACTGCCCCTACCGGGTGTGTAACAGGAGTATGTTAATGGTGATTTGTTTGCTCGAACTCACCCTTTCAGAAGACGGCTTAATGGGTATGAGATTTCTTCAGGGGGAGGATAAAAATGTTCTGAAATTAGAAAGCTGTATTGGTTGCACAACCTTATGAGTGTACAAAAAGCCACCAAATTGTGCAACTTTAAAATGGTTACAGTGGTCAACTTTATGTTGTATGTATTTACCACAATATAACACTAAAAAAAATAGGCACACATAACCATTTTAAAATAAATTGATTTAATGTAAGTGAGGGATTTGGGAGTTTCAGTGGTTGGAAAGTTGGGAGGAAAGACGGAGAGGGGAATGGTAGGGCAGGTGTCCTAATGATACTGACATACTTGGAAGAGCTCAGCTGTCTCCCCAGAGGTAAAAAACCAAATCCTTGCCAATGAGCCAAGACAATGAAATGATCATAGATCAGGACTCAGCAATAGTCAAGGCAAACACCATTAAAACCAGAGCTAGTTATGTTAACAGTTTTGTTATGCTCAAATTATAACAAGCATTTTTCCGGATCAATTCATTTGTTAATTCAAAAAGCTTCTGCACCTACGCAAAGGTATGCCCCTTGCTGGCCTTGCTCTCTTTCTAGTGGTCTACACTCCGCCCACTCCCCAGGCTGCAAGCCAGTGGGTGGAAGCTCCATGTGACTTTGCTCAAGATCATGAGACAGGGCCACAGGCTTCCGTGAGCTCTGAAGGGCTCCTGAGATGGGTGTCCAGGGGCCCGTGTTCTCAGCCCTCTTCTGCCCCTTTCTAGCTATGGGCTCGGGGTAGAATCTTTCAGCCTCTCTGAAGTCCCCTAGGCCACACGCGAGATAAAATCTGAAATCCTCGAAAACCTCGCAGAGGCCGGGTCAGAGCGCCTTTTTAGGAGTAGGTGAAGGGCGCAGCTTGGGGAGTCAGACAACCAGCATTCACCAGCGGGAAGACCATGGACGAGACACTTCACGGGTCTGAGCCTCCGTTTCCTCCTAGGTCATGGAGGCCGCAGCACCGAGGGGGGTTTGCTGTGCGGGTCAGCTGGGCCGAGGCACACACCGAGCTGGAAGGGCTGGAGCCATGGGTAGAGGAGAGCGGCTGCAGATTTTCCAGGCAGCGCCGTTTCCCCGAGTCACGCAGACCCCGCACGGGGGGTGTAGGAAAGCCGGCGGGACCGCGCCGCCTCCCACACCGCGGGGCTCGCGCCGTCCCGGGGGTGGGGGTGGGGGTGCGGCCCCCGCGGGAAGCGGCTGGGGGCGCGCGCGGGCGGGTGGACGGGGCCAAGTTAGCTCGCCCGCCGCTGCCCGCTGCCCGCTCCGCGCTGCCCGCTGCCCGCTGCCCGAGCTTTCCAGACTCTCCGCGTGCCAGGCGGGCCGGCTTGGGACTCATTTACTCTGCGACTCCTCTCTGTTCTGCGTTCTGTTCTTAAGTGGTTTACAATACCCCGAGTTGCTTTACACCTTAGGGCCAATCTCGCCGTAAGTAATTCTCTTGTCTTGGGAATTCTGGTAACAAGACAGGCTTGCTTGCTTGCTGCAGGAACACGCCGCACCCCCTCCCACACACACACCCACCCCCAATCAGTATTGATTTACTGGCTCTGCACAGGTGTGCGGAGAGGCCGAGAGCTCGACAGCACGTTAGGGGATGTCGAGGCAGCCCCCGGGGGAGCCTGTGATAAAAGCGTGCCTGGGAAAGGAGTCTGAGCATCCCGCGGCTTCCCGGGAACCCCACGGAAGCTACATGCATGCAGGGCTGGCATTTCAAGAGTTCCCGAGAAAAGGGTGTTCTTGTTGTAAGTTTTGGGTTGGTTTGGGCTTTTCCCCCTTTTTTGTACGCAACCAGGGGGAAATGGAGCTTCCTGAATCTTAGAGGTGGGATCCTAGAATCTACAGTTACGCCACCAAATCTAAAGGGAAATGGGGAAATGAAGGCGCCAAGTCGCTGGTTCTGTTTGTTCAGATTCTTTGGAGGACCCCGGCTTAACACAGGAGGAGGCCCCCTTAGGATCACCGTGAGGCACAGTGTGGGCAAAGACTCTGAGGCCCTAAGGGCAGTGCTGGGGCTGGGGATGTAACGCCCCCTTTCAGCCCCTGTCCTTGTGTGGCCTGGGGAAAGTCGTAGAACTTCTCCGATTTCTAGATCCACGGAATGGGAATGATGACAGTGGCTGCACTGCTTAGGTTCGCGTGTTAGCAGAAGAACCTCATGAAATGAAGGTTGTGAACAATGAACCTGTATATGCGTGTGATGAGTAAAATAGGATGATAATTTCAGTGTCCTGCTCAAGAAGCCAGTCACTCTGGAAAGTTGGTTTGTGATCAGAAATGCTTCAGACGGAGAGAGATTGTAAAGGCCGTGGAGATTTACAAATAGATTGGTGAGATCACAGCAGTCACAGAAGAGCACTTTTGGGGAGATGCCAAGAAATGGCGAAACCAAACGGGAAGCTTAGCAGCAGCGCCAGAAGGGAAGGTGTTGCTGGGGCCCACTGGAGGAAGCTGGAGGTTTTGTTCTCTGACATGCTGGGGATATGGAACTGGGGTAACAGCTCATGATGTGAACTTATGATTCCGTGAGTCACTGTACCATTCACACTGAGGATCACACGCAAAAGCCAGAGCCAGGAATAAGTACGTGGCGCCCGGCTGATGCCTGTTCCCTGGGATTTGTAGAGAAGACACGCAGGGCTAGGAGGTGCGGGAGGTGAAATGAGTCGGACCAGCCAGGTGGTTGTGAGAAAGCCCAGCCAGAGGCCATGGGAGGAGGTCAGAATGAGCGAACACTGTCTGGGCAGAGGAGGCTGAGAGCAGGTGTACAGACCTGCCACGAGAATACAGAGGGGCCAAGCAGACCAGCTCTGAAGGAGCTGGAATTCTAGGCAGGGTGGCCAGGAGGGTTAGACACCTGGAACAGGACCAGAGCTGCAGGGCTCCAGGAGGCTGGATTGCCAGGAGAGAGACAAGAGAACTGTGTTTAGGTTTTGCTCCTCCAGAAAGCATTGAAGGACAGCAGGATTCCGGAGAGTTGGGACATCTCATTCCTCTTGGTAGCCTTACTGCCTAGCCCAGTGCCTGGCAGACAGAAGGCACTCAATCAGTGTTTGTTGGAATGAACCAACCAATGGATGGCAAATGAATAAAGCCAAATTCAAGATACTCAACAAGCTTGGAGTTTCTATTCTGCCTTTTGGTGGCTTTTGACAGCCTTTGGTTTTCTTTCTAATGCCATATAGCTAATGCCAAGACGACCCTCACTGTTTCTCCTGAGAACTCTTGGCCAGCCGGCATGCCTCCAGGCTCCTTCCCTTCTCTTTATAAGATGTATGCATGCAAGATGGTTGCGGTCCAGTCAGTGGCTTGTTTCCATGGCAACTTGCTTCTTCATTATGCCATGACCAATCTGCAGTTACCAGCCATTGCTGTGCCTTATTCAGTTCTCAGCCATGTTTACATCCTGTCCTGATCCAGAATGTCTTTCATTAAGGGAATATTGTCTTCTCACAATTAACTTTGTTTTTTTTTTAATTGTATTGTATTTTATTTTTTTTCAGTGTTCCAAAACTCATTTCACAATTAACTTTAAAAACATACTGAAACACATTATGGCATGGCTTCTTTTTTCAACTAGAAATATAAAATTTCTCCACAACTTCCTTGCCAAAAAAATAAGTTTCCTTGTCGTTGACTCTTCAAAACTGTTTCCTCCACACATAGTGTATGCCAGCCCTGGAAAGAGTCTCCAGGAGAAGCACTTGGCTCCCCAAATAAAGTCTGGCTGTCAAATTTTCACCTACATCTGGGGACTCTACCCCCCTCTTGCTGGTCACTCTCCTGATTTATCGCCAGTAGTCTCACCATCAGTACTGAGGAATGTGAACACTAACTCCAGAAAGTAGAGGAACAAGAGTCACAGTGTAAGTTTAATTTTATTTTACTGTGTCATTTTTATTAGGCCCATCCATTTCTGTTTTTAAGGCTCCTGGCGTGGTTTTCAACACTTAAATGAAGAAGGATCTATCTGACCCATTCTTGGCATCCATCTTGCCCCACTCACAGAGAGTGCCTTGACCATTGTCTCTTTCTCAGCTGTAAACTTGTGAGACTTAGGAAGCACTCAGAAGGTGCCCACTAACACCAGTTCAGGATCACCTTATCTTTTCTTTTCGATGTGGATTTTCACACCCACTGGCAGAACGGTGTGCCATGCAATCACCACTTGCAGCCAGCGTGGATAGGCTCATCCCTGGCCCACCAGCTAGTCCTTTTCCTCACTGGGGCCCCTTCACCACCATTCCTTGCCTTCCCATAAAGCGCCATATTGGTTCCCACATTTGCTATCTCCCACTTAAAAGGCCTCTCATGGCTCAACTCAGTGTATTGTGGAAGTCTTCCACCTAGATCCTTTCCACAAAGCTCAGCGAGGCTCTACACAGCAGGCCATTCATGGTGGCTAACGTATAATTCCACATTCCTTAGAACAACTTTCCTCTGTGCATTAAAAATCCAGTTTTGATTTTTCCTGCCATTTCCATGCTTGCATTTAGAGATAAAGGGCACCAGAGAATATACAAAGGTCATCTTAACCATGCAGTTAAGTGCTGTGACCAGTTTGTGAAAAATACTTTCTAAAGAGGCAGTTCTATATAGTATATGTGGGGTCATTGTGGTAGGGAAGTCTTTCCTGTACCGGGTTGAACGGTGTCGCCTTCAAAAATAAGTTCTGGTCCTTATCCCTAATTCCCCAAATATGACCTTATTTGGAAATACAGTGTCTGATGATAAATCAAATTAAAATGAGATCATGCCAGATCATGGTTGGCCCTAGCCCAATGACTGCTGGTCTTCTCATAAGAGAGAATATGGGTCACAGAAGGAAAACTGTCAGTACGAAGACAGGAGAAACCAGAGTTCTGCTGCCCTAGCCAAGGAATGCAAAAGCTTGCCAGCAGCCAGCCAGAAGGTAGGAGAGACAAGGAAGGATTCTTCCTTCGAGCCTTTATTCAGCTTCTAGCTGTGGGAGTGTAAATTTCTGTTGTTTTAAGGCACTCCATTTGTAATAATTTGTTTTAGCAGCCCTAGAAAAGAATGCATTCACCAGCTAGGAAGCTAGGAACAGGTGAGAGGTTTGACTCTCTCCAATTTTGTCCCACCTCCAGTGTTCTGCTCTCCCATGGGTTAATGGGAATATGCCCAGTTTGTTTCTGGGATGAGGCTACTTTCTTTACTTTTGGATGTGAGAAAACAAAAACAGAGATTTCCTCCTCCCCTGGCACTGGTAACATTATTACCCACAAGGCATTAGACACTTGTGTTTGAGATACTACCGAAATATTTACAGCTCCTACTGGAGTATGAATGCCTGATATTCCCATGTGAGGCTACTTGTGAACCACCCCTGACCATGCTACATGCCACTGGACCCTCTCCTCACACCCAGCTAATGAATTCAATATGGCTGCCCGAGTGGACTCATTAGCCTACAAGGTCAGGAAGGCAAATTGAAGGCTGGATGTGACAAGTAGTGCAGATTATAAATGGCCATTGTAAATTTTCTTCCAAAGAAAATTTCTAATGCTTTTACATTTTAAAATGCTTTTTAAATTTGTTTGTTTGTTTGTTTTCGTTGGGGGAACAGCCCTAGAGCTGGGAGTAATGGAGAGATGGAAGCAAATCTCCTGGTCTGGTAGGAAAGCGATGGTAGCAGGCAACACTGGGCAAAAGGGAAATTGAAGGGATGTTGCAACAATAGAATTGGTTCGATGTTGCCTAGAAGCAGAGTTAACAAATAAAGCTGACTCCCAAGCTGAGAAAGTCCGGAAAACATTTGGGTCACGGACTATGGTAGGAAATTGATTTTTTGAGATCAAGAAGGGCAAGAAAGAGGGGATGAAGAAGAGGATCTATCAGACGCACAGGCTGATAGAGGTTGGCAGAGCCCTCAAGGTCATTGACTCCAGGGGCCACATTCTACAGGTGAGGCAGCTAGGGCCCAAAGAGAGGAAGCTGTCAACCAGAGTTCTTCCACTAGCAAAGGGCAGAGCCAAAATCAGAATCCAGGACTCCTCTCCTAGTCCAAATTAGAGATCAGGAACTGGAGAAAGTGGGAGGGTTTAGACCTATGGATGTAAATTTTGGAGACCCCCACTTTATAGCTGGTAACACACGAAGGAGAATATATGGAACAGAGGTTACAAACCACAAACTCATGGTTCGACCTTTACCCTATTTTAAAAAATATATTTAAATTCATTTCTTTCTAACATTTAAAGATCAAATAAGTTCTGATAAAACTCTGGGTTTCTAGCCACTCCTGGAAAAGTCAGTTGATCTGTGAGAAACTGAGGAAGAGCTCCTTCCTCTCAGATGGGCAGGGCCCAGGCTGGTTTACCCTGCCCACCTGTCTGGCTTCACAGCTGACATTCCCGGTCTGGCCCCTGTGGGCCCTGGAGTTTACAAGCCCTGGGAGCGGGGCAGATCGGCACAAGTCCTGAGCCCGAGGCTCACCCGCTTGATTGGGAATGGCAGAGGGGGAAGCGAAGCCAGCAAAGGAACGTGGAGACAAGGATGTCCAGGGAGCCTAGGTCACGGAGGCAAAGGTCTTGCCCTGCAATCCAGAGATTGAGTTTTCATCTATTTTTAGATAAAGTAACAGGATGTGGAAACCAAAAAAAAGTGGACAGTTCTCTGATCCTGCACAATGGCAATGACTTATACAAAACACATCCCCTTTCCTATTTTTAACTAGATCCCAGAAGCTGCGTCAGAGGGCGTGTTGCTGACTAATCCTGTGCGGTGCCTTTCTCTGAATTGCATAAATGCCATCTACATAGGCTGAAGAACATTTGAGAAGGGAGAAAAAAAGTCTGTAAAGACTACTGCACACAGGGCATTCTTATAAATAGTGTTCGGAGTGAGATCAGGGTGTTCTGGGCCACTGCTTTCTGGATGTTGTCTAGGACTTTATGGTTGAATGAAGCAGACGTTAAAAAAAAATTATTCATTTCCTTAGGCTGAATTAATCGATCCCATGATTGGTTTGTACTCCATAGTGACAACTCATTTTTAGTAGGTAACATGGAGAATGGTGTTGATTTCTCAACAAAATTATTTCCTAGTTGGGTGAATAGCCCCGCTCCGGGGATAGGCATGTTGTCGGAGGAAAGGACTCAGGAATGAGAGCCCAGGGTTCTCAGGGCAAGAACGACATCATGACAATGACAGGGCTTCAGTGTCAGCAGAGACCTGGGTGACCGCAGAAGGCAGCCCTTTCCCATTTTACTGAGATGGAGCTGCTGCAGGTGCTGGGGCGGGGGGCGGGCAGGGACTCTTCTCCCCACCCCCACTGCTTCCATGCACCCCAGCTGACCGCCAGCTGCCAGGTTCTGCGTCCCTTGTCCTGGGGGCTTTTTTCATAATGGAGGGAAGTCAGAGAGGAATAAAAACCACCCAAAAACAGCAGCAGCAGCCCCAACCGGCAGCTGGTGGGAGTTGGTATATAAATACCCCAGTCCCTCACCCCTGGGCGGGATAACCCTAGCATGGGCTCTGAGAGCTGTTTAACGGAGTAAGTAGGTTCTTGGCTTTGGCAGCCAAATACCTCATTAGACCAATGCTGAAATAATGTTGTTTTCAGTGCGTGTGTGTGTGTGTGTGTGTGTGTGGTATGCACGGTTTATATATGTATATATAAAATGTACATACTGTGTGTATAACGCATCTGTGCATAGCCTGAGTCTATAACAAATAATGTACATATGACGTGCGCGTCCCTGTGTGCTACTTTTTTTTTTTTTTTTTTTTATCAGAGAGAGAGAGCGGGCACAGGCAGACAGAGTGGCAGGCAGAGGCAGAGGGAGAAGCAGGCTCCCTGCCGAGCAAGGAGCCCGATGTGGGACTCGATCCCAGGACGCTGGGATCATGACCTGAGCTGAAGGCAGCCGCCCAACCAACTGAGCCACCCAGGCGTCCCTGTGTGCTACTTTCTATTTACGGAAGGTGATACTGTTTTTCCATTTGCCACGATGTTATAAAGCTTCCCTGTGTTGAATGAACTTATTTAAGGAAAAATGCTGGATTGATTTAAAGAACATGTAAGTCAATGACAGAGGAGGACTTCTGCCAATTTGCTACAGACTCGTGGTGGTTGGGACTGGATGACTAAAGCCACCCCTGCGTCTTCTGCTCTGGTCTGCAGATCCCTCCGGTGTCTCGGAAACTGCCCGTGGACAGGCGGAGAGAGAGTGGCTTCCGGCCAGCCGCCTCCGCTTCGAGCAGGGCGCGGGTGTCCGCCGGCCGGGGAGTTGGTGATCTACAAAGTGAACTAGGGGAAGGGGTCTCTACCCCTACAAACAGTAGTCCACAAGTTTGAAAAAGTGCAAATGGGGTCCAACACTCAAGTGATCAAGAAATGGAGGCCAGGAGAGTTTAAAGGACATCTCCCAGCTCCCATACAGTCTGTGTTTGAGGACATGGCCCCGTTCACATGCCCCACACCCATGCTCTGTCCACTGTGCTCCTTCCCTGAGAGGCAGGACTCCTCCCTGGAAGGCAGGAGAAAGCAGGGAAGGGAATGAGGTGAGGGAATCCAGGAGAGCCCAGCTCTGAAGGGGAACACCGGTGACTCTTTCAGGGGACCAGTCAAAAAGAGGTTTTTTGTTTGTTTGTTTTTTTAATTTTCAAAAAGAGCTTTTTAATAAAAGAAGGGCTCAGGGGGTGCCTGGGTGGCTCAGTGGGTTAAAGCCTCTGCTTTCAGCTCAGGTCATGATCATGATCATGATCATCTGGGATCATTCTGGGATCGAGCCCCACATTGGGCTCTCTGCTCTGCGGAGAGCCTGCTTCCTCCTCTCTCTCCCTGCCTGCCTCTCTTGCCTACTTGTGATCTCTGTCTGTCAGATAAATAAATAAAATCTTAAAAAAAAAAAAAAAAAGGAAGGGCTCAGGCAGAGGGAGAATGAGAAATGTGGTGGGGGCTGGGACCAGATGGGAGGGAGCTTGACTGCCTGGTGGGGGGGATACGAACTCCCAGCATGTGTGGATCTGGGTCTCAAAGCTGGGAAAGGACACAGGAAAGCCATGCTTTGGGAGGCAGCACAGTAGAGTAACTGTGTTCAAATCCTACTTCCAGAACCAAGTTACTCTTTGCCTCAGTTTCTTCAACTGTACAATAGCAGTAGCATCAGGACTTCCCTCATGAGATTTTGGTGAGGATTAATGTGAATAACACACCAAAAACAGTATCTGGTACCTCAATCATAGTTAAGATGTTTTCTGTGAAGGACTGAGTTGTGTCAAGAGAGAAAAGCCCCCTGGCCAAAGAGACCGGAATTCAAAGTCAGTTCTGATTTCCAACTCAACATTCTTCTGCTTTGACCGCATCCTGTTTTTAAATGATGTCTTATTTATTTTCTTGTATTAGCATTCACACTTTCAAGACACAGCGCCCTTATTTCGTGCAAAATACCTCCACAGCAGTTTCCTTTTGGAAAAACAGTTCTGATCGATTTCTTTCACTCCCTAATTAATATGTCACAGTTAGAGCAAGTGCACTGCTCCCTTTGAAAAAACAAGGCTTTCAATTTTCAGGTCTTCAGCTACTGACATCGTAGCCTGACTTGAAACCGTGTGAAATTGCATATGACATTTAAATTTAATAACTGTTCTGATTGCTTCTTTGTGTCTGTGGAGAGAAGAACATTTATTTTGACCAAATGCTATCTTTTCCTTTTTTCATCCGATAAAGCATACTTACGACCTGAGAGCTTCTGTTGCTCTTTATGATTCACTGGTCAACCATGAAAGAGCAAAACAGATGCTGCAATTCGGACAACAGTGCATTGGTGATTCTCTCCAGGAGACCGTGGTCTCTCAAAGAATCAGAGACAAGGGATGGGAGCTTCCTCAGAGATTCTGTAGCCCAGCTCCTTCCTCTTTACAGATGAGAAAATTCGGCTCAGAAAGGTGAAGTCAATTTTGCAAAGTCATCTAGCTAGTGGGTGGTAAGAAGAACTTTGAGTCCGTGTGTGTTTTCTGACTTTGAGCCCCCATTGCCTCACGTCCGGCATCAACCCAGGCATTTCTAAAAAGTCTTTCTGCATTATCAGGCAGGCAAATCCAGCTTGCCGCTTGGCTTTGTAAATAAAGTTTTATTGAAACACAGTCATACTCATACATTCATGTTTTGTCCACCCGTTGCTTTCTCACTGCCCCGGCAGAGGTGAGAGGGTTTGCAACGGAGACGCTGTGGCTGCAAAGCCTGACATACTTACTATCCGTCACTTCACCAAAAAAGTTTGCTGGTCCCTGTTGTGTACCAAGCCTAGTTGAGACTCTTTTCTCTTGTTCGTTTGCTTCTGTTTTAATCTTTTTGTATCAGACCTTACTGTCAAAAGTTGAAAAAAGTGAGATTGAGCAGGTAGCAATGGGAAAGGAGAAAGAAGACAAACATTTATTATTCTAATTTGGGGAGACTTTATATGTGTCATTTCATTTAATTCTCAAAAATATGCTGTTGATTCCTATTTTAGGGAATCGATAAAATTTGGGGTTTGAATCCAGCCTTCCCCATTCTAAAAATCTGGTTTTTTCTACTATATCATGTGACTATCATTGTTGAGGTGACTTTCATTTTTTTAAAACTGTGATATACCATCCCCTAAGTTGGGATAGTTTAATTAAAAAACAGTATTGGGTACGAAACTATATTTGATAGTTAACTACTGGTTATGATTATTTAATGTATGATACCATCATCAGTTCTGTTTTTGTTTGGATGGGGAGTGGGGCTGCAGAAAGTAAATACAGTTCATGTTTGGACAATTTGAATTTTGCATTATTGAAAAGTCTTGATAGATTAATAGCTCCTTCAGCAACAGATAGAACGGAAGTTCTCCATGTATGTCCACACAACCAATCATATCGATACCACATAGACGTGTTTTTATTTAATCAGCAACCCATCCTCTCCAAAGCTTGCTATAGTCCTCTAAGCAGCGGTTCCCAGATTGGCCCAATCATCTGAATCCCTGCTCCATCCCACGAAGTCCCACAGAATACAGAGTCCCGGGACCCTCCCCCAACTTCCCAGTCAATGGATCTGAATTTAGGTTTGGGAATCTGTAATTTTATTTTTTTTTCTTTAACCTCATAAGGCAATTCTGATGCTCATCCAGTTTTGAGAACCTCTGCTCTGGGTAAAGAGTGAATGGGTATCTGTATCTTTGTCACAGTCCTTCCCGGTCCTCCTGTGTGTCCTCTAAGCCCATCCCCTTCCTGAGCCCCGCACTGTGGGCAGGAGGCACATTGTTCCTCATCCTTGTTGAATGAGACTTGGGGCAGGGGCACCTTGCACAGCACACTGTGTGTTTCCTCAGTATCCAGGAAAGTAGTGCACACACTTCTGTGCTCATTGTAGTGATCTGGCTGGTTATACTTTCCTTTCTATCATTGCCTTTTTCACTTTCCATTTGCATTTGCATGAAATTCCTCAAATGACAAATCCAACTCTGATATCTTCTGTTTTCTGGTTATACAAGTGAGGTTCATAGATACCCAGAATTTAGATATGATAAAAGGCTCATATCCCCTGTACCCTGTTATCCATCTTTCCTTTCCTGCTTTTAAAAAATGTCACTACAACCATTAGGGATTAAAAGCAAAGAAAACTTTGAACTCTGAAAGTTTGTTGGTCTCAGCCATCCATTAATTTAAACCTTTCCTCCTGGCTGTTGTGGGGTTACATTAGCCTAAAATAAAATAGACTTTTAAATATATATAAATATATAATGACATTCAGCCCATATTCACTTTTCTTAACCTGTTCCTCTTTCTTCCATAGTATAAGTTAATTAAAATAACTGACCTCAATGGTCTTTTCACTATGAATGACTTTGGGTGAGAAAACTAGTTCTTACTTTCATAGAATAAGATATGTTTATTTATTTCTCTTAAGTGAATTAAGACAAAAGTAGATGGTGTGTGACGACTTCAAAATATCCCATATTATAATCAGGATTGATAAGGTCCTCATCAAGAAAGCAGCAGATTGGGGGCACCTGGGTGGCTTAGTGGGTTAAAGCCTCTGCCTTCCGCTCAGGTTATGATCCCAGGGTCCTGGGATCGAGCCCCGCATCTGGCTCTCTGCTCAGCAGGGAGCCTGCTTCCTTCAATCTCTCTCTCTCTCTCTCTCTCTCTGCCTACTTGTGATCTCTGTATGTCAAATAAAGAAATAAAATCTTTTTAAAATTTTATTTAAAAAAAAGAAAGCAGCAGATATCAAATCGAAAGAAGAATAACGATGTTTGACATGCCAAGTCAAACAGTAAATTAGATCTATTACTGTGAAGTTGTTTAGAACTAGTGTATCTCACCGTCGGAAAAACACAACCGACAACAGATGCGAAACCGATGAGGACATCAGAATGACACTTGAAAGACCGGAACGAATATGGCACCAAGCGGGGATTCGTGAGATGAGAAATAGTGACTTCGGCTGCAATAATGCAATATCTTTTATAAGCCATTAAAATTAGAGGTGAAAAAGGAAGCATATTAAATTACTTTGAGCGGTATCTTTCCACTGCCACGCGATCAACAGAGCATGTTTCACAATAGATGTCTCAAGAAATTTAACTATCTGTTCATTTCATTTTAAAGTGGATAAGCTGTAATTAAATAAGCATTTTATATCCCAGTTAGACTGGCCCTAATGAGCAAGTCTAAATCTTGTTTTCAGGATCAAATTTCATTTTGTGCCATCCCCTCCTTGCCAGCCTGTCCTTCCGATAGGGACAAGCACTTGAAAGTGAGGACAGACATGCCTAACAGGGACAGCAGGACACTCTCCAGGAGTCTTGTGAACTGTTCAAAGTCACAGTGCATTGGAAACAATAGAGATTATGCTACTTCAGAAAAGAAATTTTGGTTTCAAGGGAATTAAGACCCTTGACTAATCTCTCCAATGCCCTTCTCGTAGAGAACAGGGGTAAACTAGGCATCCGTAATAGACCAGGACAGAGAACACAGCCACAGTGTCCTAGAGGCATCCTCTTCCCTGTGCTCTTGACACTTTCCAAAACCTAGTGTATATTGTTACTTATGGTCCAAGCACGTGTCTGTCTTCCTTACTAGACTGAGAGCATCCCAAAGACAGAGACCAAGGTGAACTGTCTGGACACCGCCAGTATCATCTACGTGGCCTGTCCCAAAAGTTTCTTCAGCCGTTGGTGATGCTCTTAGGTAGATAAGTAACTTTGTTAATTAACAGAATTTAGAAGCACAAAAGCATCCGATTCCTTCTAAAAATTTGGCAGTTCATTCTTTGCCTTTATTAATACGGAACAGATCCCTTCTCCATAGGAGGAGTAAAGGCAAAACAAATACAGATATTTACACGTTGGACCCATGTATTAATATGTGCATTTGTTTACTTAGGAAACACGACGACGTATGAAATCATGAGAATGCTTTGATTTAAATAAACCAACACTACAAACCCATCTTCCTCTTCTCAAATCCTTTTTTGGTCGGAAGTCATGCCAATTCCACCAGCATTTGCCTGAGTATAGACTGCAGAAGTGGCCCTATGCGATGCCCATCAATCTTGCAGGTGAAATTATTCTGGGGTTGAAGAATTTGGGGTGAAATAAGATTTAAAGAGATTTCTTTGTTACAGGGTTTCTCAAGTTCTTGAATTGTGCCAACATGCTTTATGAATCTTCCAAGTTAGAAGGCAGATGGTTTGGATTTACTAACTCCTATAACTCTTTTTATGAACAGCTGGGAGACTGGTGTGGTCTGAGGAACACACTTTGGGAAATACTGAATCAGACATTTTTAATGGAGGCTCCTTCTGTTAGAGAAAATTCAATGTTGAATACCTGAACTGAAAGACCTTCAATTCTGTGAAACTTTCTGGACTGGTGGTTCTCGATCCTGGCTGCCCATTAAAATCACCTGGGAGGGGCGCGGTGGCTCAGTGGGGTAAAGCATCTGCCTTCCCCTCAGGTCATGATCCCAGGGTCCTGGAATCGAGCCTCGCATCGGGCTCTCTGCTCGGCAGGGAGCCTGCTTCCCTTGCTCTCTCTGCCCGCCTCTCTGCCTACTTGTGATCTCTTGTCTGTCAGATAAATAAATAAAATGTTTTTTAAAATAAACAAATAAATAAAATCACCTGGGAGCTTTAAATAGCAGGTGCCAAGCCCCACCCCCGGCCAGCTGGGTCAGGGCGTCCCCTCTGTCAGATGGAGAGAATACCTACCTCACAGAATCCTTGTGAAACCTAAAGATCATTAATGAAACAAACGTCAGCTCTGGTGCCTGAAACAAAGTTTGGTCTTTGGAACCATATTTCCCTCTGGGGAGAGTGTAGCATTCCGACGAAGAAATGCAGATGATATTATGTAACTAGAAAAATCACTCTTTGGCCATGCCCTGATTCTGCATGGACAGATGCTAACAATGGGCGATGAGAAATGGGATGTATGCGTCACCTAAATATTTCCCCACGATACACATAGTAATTGCAAAGCAAGAAACAGTTACTTTACCGTGGAAAACCCTGGCAGACCCCATCTGAACTAAATGATGGAAGCTAACCCCACCAGTAATGAGACATGTCCACACCCTGTGCCAGGGGACACCGAGATGACCATGTCATGGCCTCTGTAGTATTCTAGCCAAAAGTACGTTATCTGGAGGAATTACACCAGGAAACATCAGGCAAACCCGAGTCAAAGGACATTTTACAAAATGACTAGCCGGTACTTTGGAAAAGCATCAAGGTCATAAAAGAAAAAGACTGAAGAACTGTCCCTGGTTGGAGGAGACTGAGAAACTAAACACGTCATGGGAGCCTGGTCTGACTCAGTAACCAGAAAGGGGGTATTAGTGGGACAACTGGCATAAATTCAGTAAACTCTGCACATGAGACATTTTTTCAAGGTTGTTTCCCCAGTTTCGATAATTATGCTACGGTTCTTGGGGATGATGGATGAAGGGTAAATGGAACTCTGTACTATTTTACAGCTCTTGGGTAAGTCTGAAAAGTTTTCAAAATGAATAGTTAAAATATTAGAAATTTTTAATGATGCTTTATTTCTCTCTCAGGGGCTTTGGAGATAATGGAATCAATATTTGGGCAGGTTTTTCTCCCTCTTGGGTATTTGGAGTTTAGGGGAAATTAGGCCCCTATACTGTGCCGTCTACACTGAGCATTGTAGAAAGCGGCCCAAGATGGTCCTTTTAACAAACACTTCCTGTGGTTCGGATACATGTGGTCTAAATATCTGGTAGAGGGTTTGATAGAAGTGCTCCAGGAAAGAAGAGGCTTGAGCAGAGGTGGTGGTGAAGAGAAATTAGGAGCTGCTAGATAAGGGTTTCAGAAAATGTCTTTGTTGTTTGAATAAGGACAGGGGGAGGGCAGACAGTGCTGGGGGTAGGGAATAGCTGTGAACGATATTTCAAAGGGCAGAGAAAGGACAGAAGAGTTTAAAGATATTTTCCTGGCATTAAACGTGTATATTCTCCTTGGCATTTGCTTATAAGCCTGCAGTAGTGATTTTGATTTTTTCCTAATTTTTGTTCTTTTTTTCCGCTTGAATATTACTCTATGCTGAGACTTCTCTGCTACACTATGACACAGTCCGGATCCTGTGCCTTGTTTGGAAGACAAATGACAATGCCATTTACCTGGTAGCCCTTTGGCCTTATGAAGAAAAGTGACTTGGCTTTGGCACGAACCCCAGCAGGTGCACGGAGCACAGTTCTCTGCTGTGGGGCAAGCATGGGGACCTTCGGGGGCAGAGCCCAGGAGATTGGATGCAGCCGTATGGCCGCGGAGCCCCTCAGAGTCTCTCAAGGATTGCCTTCAACTGCCAGGACTGTTCGTTTCTTCCTAATCATTTTCAGGACTGGAAGCCAGAAGTAAATCTGAAGAGACAAAAGAGATGGATGAATGAGCATTAGAGTCATTTCATGGGTCTCTGACATAAACTTTTCCTTGTACGATGGCTGGCATCAGGAAAAATGCAGAAAAACACTTCAGAATGAGCAGAAACTGATCCCTGTGGGTTATCTTAGTCTTTCATTGCTTATGAGCTATTTCCCAACTCTGTAAGTTGTCGGGAGCTGAGAACAACAGTGCAAATGATTCTTGTCCATGGACGTGAAAATTACTTTCTCCCCGTGGAGTGCAATTAATCCTCCCACCCACCTCGGAGAAGAAGCCAGTTTTGCATCTAGGAAGAAGCCAGTTTTGCATCTAGTAAGCTCTTTCATTTTGGTGCTCCTGATGGCTTACATATGTGTGCTTTGAAATGTTCTTTGATTTGGTCGGAATTTCTTTCTGTTCTCTCGTTAATTAATTAGTTAAACGAAATCTTTGACCAGCATTCATTTTATCTGTAGGAAGTCACAAGGTTACCATATTTCTATAAATATGCATAAGTGTCATATACATAAAATCATCATCATCACATATATATACCAGACATATATTTTACTGCTGGAGAATGAACACATTCTTGGCAGTTTACTAGTTCCCTCTGGTATGTAGGTGTCCCTGGCATGATAAATAACTTGAATTGAGATCTGTCCATTAATAATCACCGCAGAGGGTCTTCCCATGACTGAATGTGCCCACTTAAAATCAGTGTTTTGAAAAATACCTTGTAGAATCACCTGGACCAGCGCCCAACATCAAGAAGCTAAGAGCCTTAGCCATGCACATCTGGTAACTTTCCCCCCTGCAATGTCCCATCTGTTACTGGGAATGTGAGCCCTAACATGAAGCGGAAGAGGGCTTTGAAAGCCCACTTGCCCTTCAAACTCAAAATTTCCTTCACGACAGGTCATGCCCCCGTGTTGGCCTTGCCTTAGTGAAGTAGGGACGCTGTTGACTGCTTCCTCCTCCCGTACCCTGCTTTGATCTTTTCTTCAGTAGCTTCCCGTGCAGATATCGGATGCGGGCGGCCTGCACGCTGGGGTAGAAGGAGGCCAACACCAGGATTTTGAGTTGCGTCAAGATGGAAGACAGCAAGCCAAGTACCACTAGAATCACAAGAATGATGCTGAGAAGAATCCAGGTCTTAGACAGAAGGAGCTTTGGTTCAGGAATACAGGTGGGTTCGAACAGAGATATGTGAAAGGAAGATTCATGGATGATATCTTGAGTTCCTTGCTCCTAGAAGGAAAGAAGAAAATCCTTAAGATTCATGCCATGGGGCAGGGGGCGCCTGGGTGGCTCAGTGGGTTAAGCCTCTGCCTTTGGCTCAGGTCATGATCTCAGGGTCGTGGGTTGGAGCCCCTCATTGGGCTCTCTGCTCAGCAGGGAGCCTGTCTCCCCCTCTCTCTCTGCCTGCCTCTCTGCCTACTTGTGATCTCCATCTGTCAAATAAATAAATAAAATCTTAAAAAAAAAATTTCATGCCATGGTTGCCCTTAGTCCTGGTCTTTCTCAATCCTGCCTTGCGATGGACAGCGTTTAACAACGTGAGGGAGCTCTGGCTGGACAGCTATGGCGGTTCCCCCCGTAGGCTAGGATCAAAGAGAAGGGCTGAGTCTTATTTGAAACTATCACAGGCTTTTTCCAAAGTGGGTTTGTGGAAATAGAGATTTCCTTGAGAGAAGGGTATCCAATGAATTTGTGTACTCTGTCCTTTCTTTGCAGTCAGGATGCCCCTGAGACTACTGAAGTCTCTGGGAAGAAGACAAAGAAACCCATTTAATGTCAGCCAGTGGTTCTCCTGACAAATTTGACCACATAACCCAGTTTTGCAGAACACCTGTTTCTACCCTGTAGGACATGTGGGGCTGAGAAAGATGGTTTTAGCTCCCCTGGAGGAGATTTTTGGAACACAGACCAGTCATATCCTCCATCTTGACCAATACCTTGACGGCAGACCACAACATCACAAAGATGTGGAAGCATTAAATTATGTTCTAAATCAACCTTCCAGACTTTGGGGGGTGGGGTGGAGAATTATTCTTAGTGCAAGCATACTAAAAATAGCATTTCCTGAAGGTGGCTTTAAATCTTATCTGGAGAGGTCTCAAACAGGACATTTTCTCATTTTTCCTGGATGTTCAGGTGGAATGCGTTCCTTTCTGCTTGAAGGCAGGAGTGCAAACCAGTTGCCCTCAGCAGACCAACACAGAGGGCAAAGATGACATTGAACCACACAGCCAAACCACCAGCAAGAGAAGTGTGTGCTGATTCAGGACTTTGTTTCTCCTGCCCTGAGAAAGTCATTTCATCTCTCGGTGGATTTGTTTTCTAATTTGGTAAAACAGGAATTAATGGACCAGATCCTGCCCATGAATAAACTACTCCCAGTGTAAATGAAGCACCTGGGATGGAGCATTAACCTTACAGACAGGAGTGCTTAGTAAGTCATTATCACCGCTGCACCTCAGAGCCCTGGGGCCAGGGAGAAGGAAATGACTTCTCCAAAAGAACGCAACCACACTTAGAGAACAGAGTGCATCTCGATCTACCCCAGTCCCTGTGAAGAGTCTGGACACTTCAAACCTTTCAGAAAAAATAATTTTTTTTTTAAAAAGGGAAAAAAAGATGTGGGACCTCTCTACAAATGTCAGGTAATTTCCCCAGCATTGTGCCTAAGCAATGAAAAGCATTTGTGCTGCCTCTCCTTTTCTCTTATTAAAAAGACAGTTCATCTACAATTAAATAGAGAGATTTCAGTCCCCAGAGCGAAGGCCTACACTCTTCTTAACACTATTGAAGAAATGAGCACATCGACTGAGTCAGTGATGAGAAATCCTGCAATAAGAAAGCAGCGGGTGTCCGGTCTAGGAAGGAGTTACTTAGTCTAGGAGTCTAACAGGGGATTGTGCAATTGGGAGTCAGGGCTTCATAAAGATTGAGTCAACGTTTTCGTATGGGGTTGCCGAAGGGTAATGTGGAAGAGAAATGAATTCTCTCAAAATGCTGAGCAATATACTCAATGGTACCCTGATGTTTTAAAATGTGTTTAACTCTCTTAACTAAACAATTTGCCCAGACAGTGCTGAGTATGAACCGAGGACCTACTCTGGTATCAGACTATCCTGAGAAGTCGATGCGGACAAATTCTGCACACAAGTAGGGGCTGGTTAAGTAACAGCACTGGCTATTTTCTCTTTCCATGTCCGCCTATCCAGCTAGCTCACTTTGGGTCATTTCCCCTCTTTCTTCTTTACTTAAAATATTTATGTAAAATCCTATGAGAATGGGAGAGGAATCCTGGCAAAACCTTGAGGGGATGGTTCTCTCCCCTGCTGGACGTCTCCTTTGCACTCCTGCGACAACGGAGGGACCAGGAGCCTCCAAGGGCATCCTGGGATAAGGGCAGCCCCATGGCGGGTCCCAGGAGCTGCTGACGGCAGTCCTCCAGGCACGGCAGGAGAGAGTCTGAGAGGAGCCCCCACAGCAGGCAGTCTCTCAGGCACATCTGCCCCAGCGCCTACTGCCCCGCTGTCGCTGTGTGAGATCGAGTGGCGGCCTCCCCCACCAGGATGTGAGTCCTCCAGGGTAACAGCGGAAAGCTTAGACATCTTTGCATCCCTAGTCCCCAGTGATGCCCAAAAATGTATTTGTCAGGACATTGTCATTGGAAAGCTTCTGGGCTTTTTTTGAAAGGCAGAACTTGCTTTTCTTTCCTTCTGTCTAAAATGGTGAGAATTCACAAAACAGGCATGGGTATTGTCTGCGGGAGAAATAAATGTGAGAGAAAAAAAAGGGAAAGGAGGAGAGGAAGAATCCAGCAAGGAAGAAAGACAAAGGAGAATGCATTGGGGGAGGGGTGGGAAGAAGGCCTTTAATCTGCCAGCCCCTCCCTCCCACATCAAGCATGTCTGGAAATCTAGTTTGGATTCACTTGAAACCCTGATTCCCTAAGTCCCCTGCTCCAGATATCTCGAGCAACAGGGATCTTGGAATTCACTGAATTCTTTAGGGGCAGTAGAGTGCTGGGGGTAATCAACTCTGAGAAACAGCCCAGAACCAGAAGGGGCGGAGCCAGAAGAAGCAGGGAGGGAGAGTGTGGGCGCTACAGGAGGACTCCAGGCCCTGAGATAAAGGGAGCCATGGAAAACGGGGCTTCCAAGGAAGGCTTGCAGACACGCTTTCTGCCATTTCCTTCTGAGAGTTTCCCTACTGTAGCTGACAAAAGCAAGGGAAAATCAGACTTGTGGAGACAGCTGTCGGTGTTTTCACCACCCCAGGCTAACGCACTCCGCCCAGGCACGTGCAACACTCACATGCCCACTCACACACCATGCACGCACACAGGCACGCACACGCACACATCCCACCTAGCTCAGCTTCACAGCCTCTGCGTTTTAAAGAAATCAAGGCAATATCCGACGATATCCACATCCTCTGAAATGCCCACATAATTACACACTTCCCCAGGGAAAAGAGAAAATTGGGATGCGCAAAAACCATGGTCTTCTTGGCTGGGGACACAGCTGCTAAGAGGAGCAAGAACAAAGGGAGAAAGGCAGATTCCCTGAGACTCAGGGGCACCAGTTTAGGGAAACACTGTCTTGACTAATTAAGATTATCATCCATCCATCCAATGGCCTCTGGCTCCATTCTTTTGGGTCGAGTTTAGAACAGTGGTTCTCAATCTTGGCTGCACAGCCCAATTACTTGGAGAGTTTTTAAAAATCCTCCACCCCAGGATGCCTGGGTGGCTCAGTGGGTTAAGCCTCTGCCTTCAGCCCAGGTCATGATCCCAGCCAGAGTCCTGGGATCGAGCCCCACATAGAGCCCCACATCGGGGCTCTCTGCTCCGCGGGGAGCCTGCTTCCTCCTCCCTCTCTGCCTGTTTCTCCGCCTGCTTGTGATCTATCTCTCTCTGTCAAATGACTAAATAAAATCTTAAAAAAAAAAAAAATCCCCCCCAGCCTCACCCCGATCCATTGAAATCTGATTCTTGGGGTGTCCATCTGCTTGCTCAGGCCCACAGTGATGCCACCATGCAGCCACGGGAGATAACCACTGGTTTAGAAGGTCCCTGCTTTTGGGTGTCTGAGCCAAAGTGTCTCAAAGTTATGGACCACCTACTTTGAAGTCACACGGAGTGCTTATTAAAGTTATTCTCTTTTTGAAAACAGATTCTCTGTAAATTAAAGCCTGAGACTCTGCCTCTATCCCAGGAAATACTTAAAACATACTTAAGGTTGAGAACTACTAACCTAAAACAAACAAGGTAATTGTTTTCATTGTTCTAGGGGCTATTACTGCCCTCTAGCACCAGCTGTAACATTTGGCTACCTAGGAGCCCTTTTTTTTCAGCGACCATCCTCTTAAATGCTATGCGCATGTATTGGGAGGCCTCTTGTGTTGTAGAAGGGCTCAAGATTCAAAGAAGAGAGGCTCTCATTCACAAAAGGTGCTCAGAGTCTACTTGCACAGGTCCGACAGAGAGAGGAAGAAGGACCCTAGGTTCATGCCAGGTACTCTCGCTTGAGAACCAACTTCATGTTCCATATTAGAAACATTGATTCCTACATTTCAGGGTTTGCTGACTATAGAAAGCTAAAAATGCACCCCCCCCATGATATAAGATCCTAATGCCCCAAATCTATAAATATTACTTTATTTGGAAAAAAGGGTCTTAGCAGAAGTGACCAAGTCAAGGATCTTGAGCTGGAGACTTTCCCCTGATTAGCCTAGTGAGCTCTAATACAATCACATGCATCCTTTAAGAGAGAAGCAGAGATTTTATATACATGGAGGAGACGAAGCAAAGACAGACATGAAGGTGGAGGGCTGAGCCACCAGCCATGGAAAGCGACAAACCACCAGCAGTTGAGAGCAGCCCCTCGTGGATTCTCCCCCAGAGTCACAAGTGAGTGTTGCGTTGCCAACACTTGATTTCAGCCCAGTGATACTGATTTTGGACTTCTTACCCCCAGAACTATTAGAGAATCCATTTTTGTTGTTTCGAACCACCCATTTTGTGTTCATTTGTTACAGCAGCCCCGGGAAACCAACACAGTGACCTGAGATGCTCAGACTGATATCACACTGGAACAGTAGGACTTCGAATCAAATTCACCAACAATTATTGGGAGCCAATAATGCCAACATGCCAGGCACTGTGCCGTCACGGGGATCCAAAGGTGAGGAAGACAATGCCCTGCTCTGGGAAGGTCACGGTCCTTCTTAAGACACCCCAGCAAATAGCCAGGACACCCCGCCAGCCCGCGCCTACCTCTCTGTGCAGTTTCAAGTGAACCTCAAGCCCGGGCAAGCTTCGGAAACGGTCGCTCACTGAGAGAATGAGCCGATAGAGCAGATAATCGATGGCTGCGAACAGCACCCAGATGTAGAGGTGGGTAAGTAGGGGGAGGAAAAACAGCCCCAGGTTTTTCCTTTCTTTCGGAGACAACCAGAAAGACGGGATGGTGACGTATTTCTTCCTTTCCTCCTTATTCAGCGGGAGGACGCCGGGCCTCTGTAGACGCCTCTCTGTTTCGTCGAAATGAACAAATTGTTTGGTGATGAAGATGTTTTCAAACTTCCGACTGCAGGGGTCCAAAAATCGCTTCATGAAGAGGCCGGTGCCAAGCAGCACCAGCAGGAGCCCCATCAAGGCAAGCAGCTGCCGACCAAGCGAGGACAATGCCTCTGTCACCATCACCATCTGGTACAAGACACCCAGGGCCTGGCCTTTGGTGTCATTTAACTGTGCCTCCAGGGCTTGAGTGGGACTGAAGAGAGAGACCGCCAGAGTCTGGTTCCAAGAAATAAGGTCATCAAATAGGTTCAGGTGAGTGGCAAGGCCATAAATCCACTGAATTGCTTCAATATATCTTTCCAAAAGTGGAAAATGTATGGAAAAGCTCTTTGCCCTTAGGTTGCAAGTCATACCGTCCAGGAGACCTTTGAAGTTGTGAAAAATGTTTTCCACATGTCCAAAGATTACTATCCCTGTGCCGGCGGCCATCAAGGCGCTCTTGCCTTCCCGCAGGCCACAAGAGAGGAAGAAGAGAAGAATGAAACATCGTGCATGCTTGGAGCAGCAGAGGAGAGCGGCAGTGACCACCCAGGAGGTGCTGAAGACTGTGAGTGAGGACAGAAGCCAGGAAGAGGCCACAGAGAGAAGCCCCACTGAAATGAAAGCCACAAAACAGCAGGCTCCGCAGTGTTGGATAAAGGCCATCCAGCCAGGGCTTCTGGGAGACACATACATCCCCCAAAGACTTAGGAAGACAGCAGCGCCTGAGTTCCAGACACCCATGCTGCCTGCGTCCCTGGAAATAAAAAAGAACACCAGGGTCAGGCGTTGCTTTTGAATGTCCCCTTGTCACTGTGTAAAGCGCATGGTGGTAGACTGGAGGCCAACGGTGGTCATAATTCTTTACCCATCTCCATCTCCGTACCCCTTCCAGTGGGACTTGACGGCTTCTCCCATCAAGAGGCGAAAGAAAGAGAATAATCCACCAAGATGTGGGTCTATTTCTCCAACCCTTGACTTCAGAATGGCTTTGTGATATCTTTGGCAAGTAGAATGGGGCAGAAGTGGCAGAATGCCAATCCTGAGTCTGTGATTCACCCCTGCTTATCTCTCGGAACCCTCCTCCTGACTTCTTATCACATCCCCGTGTTAGTCTCCCACTGCTGCTGTAGCGAACAGCCACAAGCCTAGAGGCTGATAGAAACACCTACTGATTCTCTTATATTTCTGGAGATCAGGTCTAAAATGGGTCCAGAGAGCTGTGTTCCTTCTGGAGGTCCTAGGGGAGAATCCATTTCCTCACTTTTTGCAGCTTCTGGAATCTCATGGACTCTTCCTCCATCTCAAAGCCAGCAATGTTGCATGTTTTTTTCTCTTGGACCTCTGCTTCCATCCTTATCTCTTCTAGGACTCTGATCCTCCTACTTCCCTTTATAAGGACCCCTGAGATCATATTGGGCTCACCCTGATAATCCAGGAGCATCTCCCCATCTCAAGCTTCTCAATTTAATCCCGTATGTAGAGCCTCTATCATTGTGCGGAATAACATAGTCATGGGTTTGGGGCGTCAGGATATGGGCATCTTGGGGTGGGGGTGGGGGGTACATTTTTCATCCTATCACACCAGGTTGGGCTTCTGGAGGACAAAGACCACAGGGTCGGTCAGTTCCATCAACCAAGAGCCAGCCCAGTTCCAGAGAGCTGCCTGAGCAAATTCTCTCCACTTTCTTTTTCCTTATTCTCCCAACCAACTTAATCAACTCCTTTTTTTAGAAATTAAAAAAAATTTTTTTTCTTGTTTTTCATCTTTATAGGCATATTCCATCCCTTCATTGTGCTTACCCTTATATACGTATTTCATTCTTTAAAACTTTGGGAGGTACTTTCTTCTAAGAGACCAAAATACCCCACAGTTAAGTGGGTGACCCTTTTCTAGTCACCAGTCTAATATATATATATTTTTTCTTTTTTATATTTTTTCTTTATTTGTTTTCCTTTTTAAAATTTTTTTTCTGAACTTCTTTTTATCCCCTTTCTCTCCCCCACAATTTGGGGTCTCTTCTGATTTGGTTAAAGGGCATTTTCCTGGGTTTTTTGCCACCCTTTTAGTATTTTATTTGCTCCTTCATATACTCTTATCTGGAAAAAATGACAAAGCGGAAAAACTCACCACGAAAAAAAGAACAAGAGGCAGTACAGAAGGCTAGGGACCTAATCAATACAGACATTGGTAATATGTCAGATCTAGAGTTCAGAATGACGATTCTCAAGGTTCTAGCCGGGCTCGAAAAAGGCATGGAAGATATTAGAGAAACCCTCTCTGGAGATATAAAAGCCCTTTCTGGAGAAATAAAAGAACTAAAATCTAACCAAGTTGAAATAAAAAGAGCTATTAGTGAGGTGCAATAAAAAATGGAGGGTCTTACCGCTAGGATAAATGAGGCAGAAGAAAGAATTAGTGATATAGAAAACCAAATGACAGAGAATAAAGAAGCTGAGCAAAAGAGGGACAAACAGCTACTGCACCACGAGGGGAGAATTTGAGAGATAAGTGACACCATAAGACGAAACAACATTAGAATAATTGGGATTCCAGAAGAAGAAGAGAGAGAGAGGGGAGCAGAAGGTATATTGGAGAGAATTATTGTAGAGAATTTCCCTAATATGGCAAAGGGAGCAAGCATCAAAATCCAGGAGGTGCAGAGAACCCCCCTCAAAATCAACAAGAATAGGTCCACACCCCATCCCCTAATAGTAAAATTGACAAGTCTTAGCGACAAAGAGAAAATCCTCCCGACCAGCTTCTAAGCCACTGAATTCCATGCGCTTTATTAAGCCGTGATTGTTAACTGATAAAAGCAGCAACACTGTATCACGGATCTTCATAATTCCAACAAAACCTTGGCTGATGGACAGGCTGAAATTTCCATGCATGGAGTTCTGGAAGATCACTTTTTGATAGTCATCTCTTTTCCCGTGCTCTAATTTTGCAGACCAGAAAGCATGCCGAGGGCATCCAAACTTAAACATGGCCCTGGACTGGGGCCAGCGTGTCTCTGCTCTGTGACGCTGGCTCACCCAACCCCCCCTCCCACCCGCCCCTACCCTCTGAGGGCAGTTCTTCCCCAAGGATCTCGCAAGGAAAATAAGAATATTTTGTCACTGAATTAATCATCATTTCTCTTTTCCCAGATGTGGCATCATTCAAACAAAGGTGCTATGGGGCTGCTGCCACCCAGTCGACCAAGCATATTTAGGTGTGTGATGCCCTCAGAGTCTTGGGTTCATTGGGAACCACATAAAATCAATTTGAGACGTTTCTCTCCCGATTAGCAGGAAAACATCTAATGAGCGTTATAACATATTCATGGGATTTTAATGAAGACATGGATCGGATTTTAAACACGGTCACATACACCCCTCCTCGCATCAGATTTCCATCAGGAGCTGGATTTCTGGAGTAGCCGGACACGGTTTGAGCCTCTGGATTACACGCAGGGTGGCAGACCTGTCCAGGCATTGGCTTGTAGGCAGGCACTGAGCAGCTCAAGATGGAGAAGCGAGTCTTTTTGTGTTCGGGATGAACGAGGTGAATGAAGGGCAAAAAGGAGAAATGGAAACAGGCTGGTGGGGAACAAACCTTGGAAGTTTCTCCTGCAATAATATAGAGGGTTTGCAGTTCCTGTCTCGTGAAGGGAGATGCTCCATACAGAAAAGAGAACTGGAGAGAAAGTAACTGTTGAGGAAGGGTCGTTAATTACCATGTGGGACCAGCCTTATCAGAGATTCAGAATTCAGCCTAAGAGGATGTTCTCACTCTATCCGGAAGGGAATTGGAATAACCACTAGAACGGGCACCAGCAGAAGGTCGCAATTCTTTTCTCCTGCATGCTTGGTTCCTTTTGGAGTCTGGGGTTGGTTTAGAAGTTGGCAGTGCTCCCCTGCACTGACCCCATTCTGCTCCACTCTGATCCCTGGAAATCTCCAAAGGGCTTCTGTGCTCCCGAACTTTCCCCAGCACTGCTACCCTGAGTCACAGCTGTCCCGTGGCCCGGACAGGGGGACAGCAGCCATCAGCGGAGGGGGTGGGCCATGGGCAGGATACCTTGCGTCAGAGTGGATCCTAAGTGCTGCCTCCCCTCCCAGGCGCGGCCCTCTTTGCTTTCTTTGTCACAGCTTTGGATTTGACCCCAAACCGTTATTAGACTAGACGGTCCACTAAAAGGGATTCACTGCCTCTTCTGCTCACTTTCTGGAAAGCATCTTCCTCCATCCTAAGGACCCTTTGCCTTTCACACAGAAACTGAGGCTTCAGGGGCTCCCTGAAATCTATCAGCTGTCCCACAGACGGTCGGTGGTACAGTGAACTCAGATCTGGTCTCCCTGCCTCCTGGGGCAGCTCTCTGCCCCCAGCACCATGGCCAGATTCCCTGACTCCAGGGTATGTGACCGGAACTCAGCTCAGTGTGTCTCTGTTGGAAACATGTTACACTTTCTGCCAGTGACCGCTTAAGAGCTGACCTGTAGATCACAAACCATTTCTATCTGCTCATTTCCCTCCTACCCCACCCTGCATCAGGATAATTGGCCCTAGAAAGCTCTGTCTCAAATCAGCAGATTTTTCTCTAAAGTAAATCAGAAATCCCAGCTGTTTTTTTCCCACTAATATCCTTTATGAGGCACCATTTTGCTTGCTTCCTAAAAAATTAATAATATGTATTTTGAATTCATATTTCCCTTCTCTTGCCTTCATTCTTGCACAGTGTGTTCTTAATACAGATATTTCTCTGAAAGTAAGAAACAGATTTATGGACACATTAAAACTACAACATTGGACAATAAAAACTAATATCAATTAAATAAGATATATGGCTGCAATTTTGTCCTGTAAGAGGTACATGTTTTCTTAATGAGCAACAGATCTAATATTATCTTCCTTGTTATTATACTGAAAACAGCATGTCACCAAAAGACACCAAAACTTTCTGCAATGAGAGTACTGAATGCATTCTCTATTTCATTTATTTATTTATTTTTTCCCAGAGGTAGAATTCAGTGAGTCATCAGTTGCAAATAATACCCAGGGCTTGTTACATCATATGCCCTACTTAATGCCCATCATCCAATTATCCCTTCCTCCCACCCACCTCCCCAACAGCAACCCTCAGTTTGTTTCCTATAGTTAAGAATCTTGTATGGTTTTTCTCCCTCTCTGATTTCCTCTTAGTTTATGATTCCTTCCCTTCCCCTCTGTTCATCTGTTTTGTTTCTTAAATTCCACATATGAGTGAAATCACATGATAACTGTCTTTCTCTGACTTATTTTGCTCAGCGTAATACCCTCTGGTTCCATCTGCAAATTTGCAAATGGCAAGAGTTTGTTCTTTTTGATGGCTGCATAATATTCCATTATACTATGTACCACTCGTTCTTTATCTATTCGTCTACGATGGACATCTGGGCCCTCTCCATAGTTTGGCTGTTGTGGACACTGCTGCTATAAACATTGGGGTGCACGTGCCCCTTCAGATCACTACATTTGTATCGTTGTGGTAAATACCCAGTAGTTCAATTGCTGGGTCATAGGGTAGCTCTATTTTCAACCCTTTGAAGAGCCTCCATACCATTTTCCAGAGTGGCCCCTCCGGTTGTACATTCTCTATTTTATAGTTCAAGCCACAGGCTGGGTTTAGACCACGTGCCCAGAAGTTTGGTGTTTAGTCTGCCCTTACTGTCACTGTTGAATGTGGCCTTGATTTCTTCTCCAATCTCTTTCTCATTTGCCCTACTTGAATATAAGATCTGCCTGAGCTCCTTCCTGGTGAGGTTTGACAAGGGGAGCTTTAGCGAGCCCATTAGGAAGACCCGGCCAGAAAGTGCTGCTCATTTCTTGTTCGTTTTTGGTTTTGTTTTTGCCTCCACAAAAAATTGAGAATGTCCCTTCTCTGAAAGTCTTCAGGAAAGGACTGAATGCCCCAAGATGATGGGAGGCATAGTGACGAGAGCTGGATTCACTGCCTTCCCAGCACTGATGTTCCCGGGTCTCCTTCAGACGGCTGCTGATTTCCTTCCTCCTCTCCCTCAGGGGTGCCAGTGTCCTGCTGAACGTCCATCACAGGACCTCAATGCTTTCCTTTGAGGCAATTCAATGAATCAGGATTTGGACAAGCCGGTAGCTTTTTTCTTTCCCCAAGACTTTGCCAAACAGATACCCAGATTCCTGAATTTTATTTTTAGAGCTAAAACAAATCTTACAGATCATAGCTTCTTAAACTCGAGTCTCTGATCATTGGGGAACCTTGTTAAAATGCAGATTTTGCATTTAAGGGTCTAGAATGGCACCTGAGACTCTGCCTTTCTGACAAGTTCCCAGGTGGCTGACGGCGCTCAGCAGAGGACCAGACACTGGGTGGCAAAGCTCGCGGATTCAGCCCTGTCTGATAGCACTTCCTGTGATGATGGAAATGTTCTATATCCGTGCTGTCGCGCTAGCCATATGTGGTGATCGAGCACTGGAAATAGAGCCAATGTGACGGAAGAGTTGAATTTTTAACATTATTTAATTTTAATTAATTTCAATTTAAATAGTCACATGTGGCTGCTGTCGCTGAGTTGAGCAATGCAGCTCGAGAGGACTGACACCAGCCAGTGGTTTCCACGGATGAGGAAACAAAAATCCAAAGAAGCTAGGGGACTCACAGAGACTGTCCTGGCTTTAGAGACGGAGCTGGGGAGTGAGACCCCAGTTCCCATCGCTTTACCTGTCATGTCAGCATCACATCTCTGACTTTTCATGAACCCTGTTTTAAAATCCTCACCAGTGTTCCTGGATAATAGAGTTTAAATTCCCCACAGACCACATTTACCTTCAGGCAAACACGTAATTAGAAAAGTAGACAAACCAGAGTCTATGCCTCCGAGACTAGCCAACTAATAGCAATGCTAGGTAATAGCTAGCAATTTGTTAACCGAGCGCCAGGCCGCTATTAGCATCTGACGTATAATATTTCTTTTCTTTTTTTTTTTTTCTAGGATTTTATTTATTTGTTTGACAGAGAGAGAGAGAGATCACAAGTAGGCAGAGAGGCAGGTAGAGAGAGAGGAGGAAGCAGGCTCCCCACTGAGCAGAGAGCCGGATGTGGGGCTCGATCCCAGGACCCTGGGACCATGACCTGAGCCGAAGGCAGAGGCTTTAACCCACTGAGCCACCCAGGCGCCCCTGACGTACATTATTTCTAATCTTCGCAGCTCTAGATATTATAGCTATTCTTGTATCTCTATATTTTAGATGAGGGAACTGAAGCTCAGAGAGGTCAAGTAACGTGCCCAAGGTCACACAGCTAAGAAGTGGAAAAGCCAAGATTCTAACCCATATTCCAGTGGCCCTCAGGGTTCGGGATGGGCAGCTTTCTAGACCTTCTTAAAATGATCTTCAAAGAGCAGCTTCTAAATTTGCTTGGAATATATGCCCAGAATTACAATCGTGCACGCATGCTGGAACGTGGCTTTAACAATGCCAGCATACGCTCTCCTTGCACTGCCTTCTGCATGCAGGGTCTTGCACCTCCACTGCCGGGGGGTGCCCACCGAATGCTCCAGAACTGAGTGTGGAGCTCCTCTCCCTGGGCTGCTCAGCTGTGGCCTGCTCCGTGTTCCCCTTAGAGACTGTTCCAGTCAGCCTGAGGCTCGGATTTACTCTTCCCTTAAACCAGCCCATTTGGCGAAGGCCTCCCTGGTCTGAGGTCTGGGCCCCAGGGCCCCACATTATCAACTCAAAAAGCCCTCTCTCCCAGGGTCAGGGAGCCGGGGTTACGTTCAGTGCTGGTGCCCACACTCTGTTGCGCCAGAAAATCAGTGCAGGGTGGGCAGTACTTGGCATTTTAAATAGCTACAAGGATCAGACAAGCACGGGAAAGGATAAAGGAAATCAGGAGGTACAGCTACTTCTCAGGGTTCGGGGTGCGGAGCAGTGGATGGTGGGTCTCGGGGGCTGGAGAGCCCAGATCTCAGTTTGAGCTCTAGGGACAGCAGCTTCTGTCCCAGCTGGTGGTCTTCAAGGCTGTATGGAGACCCAGTGTGGCCAAATTTTCTGATTTTTTTTTTTTTTTCTCAAAAGAAGCCAGAAATCTAGTTTTGGGAGGCAACATCTCCTGACTTAAAAAACAAACTTGGCTCAAATGGTTTTTAAATACTCTGACTGGCTGGGTTTTGGCCACTGACGGTCGGTTTGCAAACCTTGGTCTTTGGGGAATCCTCATTCTTCCTTCTCTCTGCTCTGCCCCCTCCTTCCCTTCTTCTTCTTCTTTTCCACTCATCGGAATTGCCTTTCCTTCCTTTTCTCCCCTGGGACATTTTTAAATCATCCTGTAGGCCAGTTTGCAGTCTCATGCATAAATGTTGTTCTCTGTGTCTTGGGAATATTTATTTTTGCCCAAAGCTCTTTAACTGTTCTCTTCTCTGTGCTCCCGGCTGGAGCCCCTCCCTCCCTCTCTCCATTGCTTCTTCCGGGAGCCAAAGAAAGACAAACCCCATCCCTTTTCCCTGCCGCTTCTCTTTGTTTTGCCTCCATTATCGATAACGTTTATTTTCTGACTCAACCTCCTTGCCTCCCCAGGACAGAGTACCTCCTTCTTGCTTTTACCTACAGTAATATTCCAAGACTAATTACCACTTTCCTTCCTTTTTCCCTAAAATACTGTTTGCACCACAGCCTGGGAAGGGGGGACGGGGCACGAGAGCTGGAGTGCGCAGCAGAGAATCACTGAGGAGGCCCCATCTTTCCTCCATAGGTTAAAGTAATTTTGGGGTGGCTGGATGGGAGGGAGCAAAGCGGGAAATGGGGCTGGTGATAAGGAGCCCCTGGTCCCTGGCGAGAACCACACAGCCTGCTTTCATGCAGAGCTGAGCTGTTGCCATGGGAAACAGCGCCCCGGGCTTCTCCATCAACCCTGTGTGCTGTAGCAGACACCTGCTGTGAGGGGCATCCACAGTAGCCTGCGCTGTTTTCCCTGGGAGGGTGTTCCATGTCAGAGGCAGCAGCGAAGTCCCCCAGGCCCCACCCCAGAGCCCTACTGGTCCACTGTGTGGGGGAGTCAGGGGGTCCAACGTTTCTGGGCACAGATCCCTTCTCAAAGTGTAACACATTCTTGCTTCACATACAAGTCCCAGGAAGCAGCCAGGACACATGCAGCCATGAAGTAATAACGAGAGCCTCCAAACAAATGGCCTATCCCAGGAATTTTCTAGATTGGGGGGATATTGGAGACGCACGTCCCCAGTGCCGCTCCAGGGTTGTCAGACAGAAACCCCAGTGCAAATGCGGGAGAAGTCAAGGTGGACTTCCTTGTGGAGGGCCCTAGAGACCAGGATCTCGGGACTGTTTTATGACTCCCCTCTTTCCCTGCTTGTGGAACACTCACCTTGTCTGGCATCCCAACATTTCCATTAAGTGAGATCAGCTTCTGCCCCTGCTTTCCATGAAGAAGCCAATGGCTTATGCTCCATAGGCCCAGATGCAGTCTGTGGACACTCCGGGGGGCTGGAGGGGTGCAGTAAACCCAGACAGCTGATCTCTATTCTTTCTGTGCGCCCCCAGCCAGCTCTGCTAACCGCCAGCAGGAACCTACCTACCCAGTCCCTCTCTCACCATCTGCAGGACTTGATGGGACTCTCATTTGAGAGGAAATGGGGACAAAGGTCAGGGTAGATTAAGAAAAGAGTACCCGGCAGAGAGATGGGAGACCTGTGGTCTAGCCTGCTTCTACCCAGAAAGAGCTGTGTGACCTTGGGTAGGTCACGTCACCTCTCAGAACCACGGCTCCCTTGGGCTAGATGAGTTCTAAAGTTCCTGCGTGCTCAACGGTCTGAAATGAAAGGCCCAGGAGAGCAGCAGATCAGGGCTCTACATGCTGGCATTTTCCAGCTCCTTACTTTTAAGAGGAACAAAGGAAGAATGGAGGGTTTCTTGACCTGCCCTTCCTTCCTTTCTTCCTTCCTTCTTTTTTCTTTCCTCTTGCAAACTTCTAGTTTGCTTGGGAATACACTGTTCTCTCGGGAGGCCAAAACAGCTTGAGCAGTCACAGAGGCCCCCTTTTGAGGTGAAACGAATATCCTCATTTCTTTTCATCGTTCTTGCCTTGGGAAAGCCAGCAGATGCCTTCCCCCGTGAAAGCAACCTCCACACAAGAAAGGAAAGATTAATGAAAGCTCCCAGGTGAACAGAAGAGCATTTAGGGAAACGGTTCAGTCTGTGATTGCACAGGGCACTGCCCGTGAAGCCGGGCAGCCTTCCACCGTGGGCCGGGCCCCGCCAGCCCTGCATCTCCCCACCGCCCGGAGGCTCGGCCAACAGGCTTCGGTTCTTCAAAAGCTGGGAAATGGGCAAGTTAAGCCAAGCTGCTCTGTGAAGAGGATAGTCATGCTCTGAGATGACGTTATTCAGATCCCTTAGACCAGCATCCGCCAAGACGTTTTTTTCTGGTGTTTCTGTACACAGATAACTGTCTGAGCTTAAATTATCCTCTGGTCTCGACTGTTTATTCCAATTGACTTTTTTTCCTCCATTCAAAAAAAGCAATTCCAAGAACAAAATATTCGAAAAGTTTACTTACAGGTTCTTCTCAGGATCTTCTGTGAGTGCAAAAGTGCGCTTCCCGTGGACTCTGAGTTTTGATATACAACAGGAAAAAGGGAACTAGAAGTGACGAGAGGGTCACATCGCCCTGAGTCAGCATCTTTATTTCCCCCACAAAGTGACTAAGTCATAATATTGACAAGGGGGATAATTGACACAAAGGAAATCCGTATTTCTTTCCAGTATTTTCCAAAGAATGGATGTTCCAGAAATCAATACTAGAAAACAATGAAATAAGGTATTTTCAAACACAGGAGAGTGAGTTACGAACATTTGGGGGATTTCTTCCCTCTTGTCCTCTTCTCCCCTCCCTCTTATTGTCCCTACCCCACCCCCAGCAAGAGGACAGCGACAATCTTTACCATCCTCACCGCCATCCACAGTCCCAGAGGCATGAAGGGGCCATCCCTGCACTGATGACCCAAGACAGGTATCCTTTGTCTGTGTAACGTGTCTCAATCTTACCATCTTGGAAATTCAGCTTCCCAGTCAAGAGGATCAGCTGGTACAGTTTGAGGGAGTTAGGGGAGCCTCAAAACCCCTCTACAAAATTGTTCTTCTCCTTTCAATTTAGACCCATAATATAACTGGAGGAGATTTTATCTTAAAATTCGTGGATTCCTGCCAAAATGCAGAAGGGCTGATAAAAAGAAAAATCTAAAATAAACAAGTGGATAGATGAATCACTGCAAACTTAGGTAAAAAAAAAAAAAAAGAAAGAAAACTCAGGCCAAACTTCATGGCGAAGATAGCCAAATGTACGATATTTGGGAGACATAGCTATTCAGCATGAACAACAGGTATCCAGCAAATATTGTGAGCAAATTAATATCACACACACACACACACACAAATCGGTGAGTATCAGTGGAGTAGCTTGGAGGGGAGTGGGTACAGGGGGCAGGGAGCTCAGTCAGGAGGTAGGACCAGTGTATTAGTCAGTGTTCTCCAGAGAAATGAAACCAATAAGGGGAATGTGTGTATGAAGAAATAGGTTTATTTTAAGGAATTGACCCACATAGTTGTGGGGCCTGACAAGTACCAAACTGGCAGAGTGAGCCAGCCGCCAAGAGTCCCAAGTAAGAGGTGATATTGTAACAAGTCCAAAGGTGAATTGCAGGCCGAATTCCCTCTTTCTTGGAGGACCTCAGGCTTTAACCCTCTTATGGCCTTCAACTGATTGGATGAGGCCCACCTACAGTATAGAGGATAACTACTCAACGTGTACTGATTAAAAAGTTAATATCATCTAAAAAACACCCTCACATCAATATCCATTTTAGTATTTGACCAAATATCTGGGCACTAGCTAAACTACCTCAGAACATTAAGCATCATAACCAGATGAGTAATGGAAAGGAAGGACAAAATAGAGGGTTTTACTTGTTTGTTTACGCTGTGAAGATTGAATGGACAGAACTTGTAGCTGGGGAGGAGAAGGAAAGGAATCAGTGAATGATCGAAATTTTCCACCTAAACCATATAAAGCATGGAGGTTCGTAGGGAATGTGGCCAGAAAAATAAGGTCCCAGCTAGATGTCCAGATGGAAATATCCATCCTGTGAACAGCCAGGAACATGGTCCTGGGCTTAGGAGAAGACACGAGGGATAAAGATAGAGAGCTGAGAAGTAGCCAGGAGAGTGCCTGCAGCTTACCATCCAGAGCACTTCTGTTGAACTGAGTTGCAAGTTGAAACTCTGAGGCCACATGGATTTTCAGAGGGAGACGGTGGAAAGAGACAAGAGCAGCAGTGAGGGGCTGGGTTGATGGGTACTGGGCTACAGGATGCCAGCCTGGGACTCAAAGGGCCAGAGCTTCTGTGGACTCATCAAGCTCACTAAACACCTGCAGAAAAGGCTTCAGGAGCACAGCTGCCTCCAGGGAGTTCGAGAGGCAAGTCTTAACCTAGGGAAGGGTGGGGGGGAAGGGCGGCTTCCGGACAGGAAAAAAAATGGCACAGGCAAATAAATGCATGGAGACAAATGAGAGAGTTGCAAAAATCTGGATGTGACTGAGGTTAAGGGGCTAGAAACAGGCGGTCACAAATGAGGCGGGCAAGCCTGCCGGAGGTACACAACCTTGACAGCCCTCGCATCAGGGGGAGACTCCGTCCCGCAGGTAAAGAGTGCCACTGAAGCAAGACGTTTTCATTTGAATAAGAAGGTCCAGACTGCAGTGAGGGGGCCTGATGGGGTAATCCAGAAGCAACTTTGGGGACCCCAAGAAAGGGATGGGTCAGGGAATGGAGAACCAGAGGCTGTCTGGAGACCAGTAAGGTGGGAAGAAGAATGAAGCCCCGGAAATGGCTCTAGACTTTGGTGATTAGGAGGTCACTGTGCTCTTGGAAGAGCCTGGTCGGTAGAGGGCTGGGGGTGAACCAGAGGTGAGAAGGGGGCAAGCCCACGTTACTTTGTAGTAGTGTTGGGGGTAGAAATGAAGAAGGGAGAAGATAATAGTCCAGAAGCAGGGGTTTTGTGGGTTTTAAAAAAAAATTGTTAATTAATTTTTTTTAAAAAGATTTTATTTATTTATTTGGGAGAGAGAGCTGAGCATGAGTTGGGGGAGAGGCAAAGGGAGAGAGAATCTTAAGCAGGCTCTGCACTGAGAGTAGAGCCTGACACAGGGCTCGATCTCACCATCTTGGGATCAGGACCTGAGCCAAAATCAAGAGTCAGATGCTTAACCAACTGTGCCATACAGGAGAAGTGTTTGAAGAATAGAGAAAATTTAGCTTCTCAACCTTACAAAGGAGAACAAATCTAGGACGAGGTGAGATAAGGAGAAAAGAAGGAAAACCACTGAAGATGGGCTCAGTCCCCTTGGGGAGGGTAGGGGACCTTCTGTCCAGAGAGTTGTGAGGGGAGATGGGTCGGTCGCCAGCTTGTGAAGAGGGCATCTGGGAGCAGCTGCTAGAAGCAGCACCGGGAGGAGGAAACCAATGCGCACCCAGCCTCCCAGGGGCCAGCAAGGGGAAGCAGCGAGCCCCCAGCAGCACCCGAGCTTTGGAATGAGAGTGGCCAGTTGGGTTCAGACCTTGGAGGCTCCTACAAGTGGGTGCCACTTAAGGTTGAGGGGCTGGGTTGCTGACATTCAGCAGTTGCTTCCAAGATTTCTTTTCTGGGCTTCCAGGGGACTCAGACCATGGAAAGGAAAGCTAGGCTCAGCTGGGAATTTTACCCTGAATCAGCTTCACCGTTCCTTCATGACTTTGAAAGTCTGCAGTTAGCAGTAGACAGGAGAATTTGAGAGTCTCTGTACTCCTGAGATAAACAGTTTCATAACAGCCACGGTGGAGGGGGGTCACTAGGCAGCAACCCTCCTGACTCCAAGACCAGAGCCTGGTGACCACGGGCGTGTCTAGGATTCCGCCTGCTGTGGGGGAGGGGCAGGCAACGAGCAGTCAGTCCCTGCTGAAATTCCAGTAAGGGTCAGGAGCATCTAACACTCTTTCTCCTGCCGTCAGGAATCTCTGTCCCGGAGGTGATTTTGGTGTTGATGAGTCAGGAAGCATGGAAAATATGAGGTTCACTTCAGACTTGTGATTCATCCAGGCCCGGGATCTCTGGAGAACAAGACAGGAGGTGGGCGTTTTGTGAGACTACAAGGCCTGGCATAGACAAGTGTGGTCATTTTTGTCCACTTAGTAGCTTTTAGCCCCTTAAAAATGGCTGCAGTCTTTCCTGAGCAACACATAAGTGGTAGTAAGTTTCATGTGTCGAGTGAACACCGAGAGAATTCTGTCCCATGAGTCCACTTGTGTGGTTTCTGCTCCAAAACTCTTTCCTTTTAATCTCAGAGTGATATCCCCAAGTGCTTCTCTGAGGTCATCCAAGGGATATCCTTTGCAGTTAAAGATCTGGATCATTCCTTCTATCTCCATACGGAAGCCTTGCCGTGTTTTACATTCACTTTTGCACTGAACCTGCTCCCTCGCCTCCAGCCCAGACCCCTGATAAATGAGACAACAACTATTTCAATTGTTCAAGCCACTTTTTTTTAATATAAACTTTATCTTACAGAGCATATTAGGTTCACAGAAAAAAATTGAACAGAAGAAGGTACAGAGATTTCTCATATACTCGCTGTCCCCACACGTGTACAATCTCCCTCCTTATCAACATCCCACACCAGAGTGGAAAATTTGTTACAGCAAATCTACATGGAGCCCTAATAATCACCCGAACTCCCATAGTTTATATTACAAATCGCTCTTGGTGTCATATATTCACTGGGTTTGGACACACATGTAATGACCTGTGCCCACCGTTACAGTGGCTATTCAGTCCCACAGAATGGTTCCATTGCCCCCAAATCCTCATGCTCCTACCTCCTGATCCCTCTCTCCCCCTATCCCTTGGCAACCACCAATCTTTTTACGAACTCCATAGTTTTACTGTTTCCAGAATGTCAGAGTAAGAATCATATAGTACATAGCTTTCTCAGACTGGTTTCTTTCACTCAGCAATAGACACTTGGGTTTCTTCCATCTATTTCAAGGTCAAGCCACTTTATTCAGATATAATAGACATACAACAAACTGCATGTATTCAAAATGTGTAATGTGATAGGCTTCAACATACATGTAGACCCACAATCACCATCACAATCAAGGCAGTGAACATATCTGTCACCCCTGGGGTTCCCTGGTACTGCCCTCTGCCCCATCCTCAGGCCACTGCTCTGTCACTATGGATTCATTTGTATTTTCTGGAATTTTATAGATGGAACCAGAGAGCATGTACTAATTCCTTTCTTCTGGTCTGGCTTTTTTCATGTGGTGTAACTATTTTGATATTTTCCCACATTGTTACATGTATCATTCCTCTTGATTGCTGAGTAGTGACGTATTCTCATTTGTTTCTCCTTAAACATGCTGGTGGAAGCTGGGATTGTTTCCACTGTGAGGCTGTTAAAAATAAAACCAATATAAGCATTTGAATGTAAGTCTCTGTATCGGCACATGATTTCATTCCTTTGGGGAAAATACCTAGGAATGGCTAGGTCATGTGGTAGGTGTAAATGTGATTAATTTTTAAGAAGTATTCAAAGTTTTCCGAAGTCACTGTGCAATTTTACATCCCTTCCAGCAGAGCGTGAGAGTTCCTGCTGCTCTAGGTCCTTGTCAACACTTGGGATAGTCAGTCTGTTTAATTTAACCTACTCTAATCACTGTGCAGTGGTATTTCATTCTACCTTTAACTTGCATTTGTCTAGTGACTAGTGATGTGGAACATCTTTTCATGTATTAATTTGCCATCCCTGTATCTTCTTTGGTGAAGTGCCTGTACTTGTCTCCAATTCATTTTTAATGCAACTGCCATAGTAACAGAATTTCTGTGAAAATATGTATCTTCTTTACAAAATAAGAATACACACTCATTGTGGAAGATCACCCTTAACTTTACCATTCAATGATAATTCTTTGTCCATTTTATACACTTTGAATAATTTTCCACTTTGTAATTTGCATTTTAATTTGATTTTTAGGGGTTTTTTTTGTATAGAGAGGTTTTTTTTAAGTGCTATCACTCTATCACTCTTTGCCTTTGAAGAAAAGTCTACTCTCCCCACAAGTTTTGTTTTGTTTTGTGTTTTGTGTGTGTGTGGTTGTCCTATTTAAATATTTAATCTATCTAAAATGTACTTGGCAACTTATAAACTAGGAGTCTGCCTTCTACTGATGCTGTGACAACTTGCAAACTTGGTAAACTTAGTGACTTAAAACAACACGAATGTATTCTCTCACAGCTCTGAAGGTCAGGAGTCTAAAACGGGTGTAATAGGGTGAAAATAAAGATGTCAGCAGGGCTGTTGTTCTTTCCTGACGGAGACTGGAGGCAAGAACCTGTGTCCTTCCTTTTTGCAGCTTCTAAAGGCCGCCCCCCTGTCACTCCGCCTGTCATTACGCCCCGCCCACCTCTGCTCACATTTCCGGCTCTGAATTTGACCCTCCTGCTTCCCCCCATAACCCTTGTGACTGCATTGGGCCCAGTTGGATAAACCAGGCTAATTTTCCAGCCTCCAAACCCTGAATTTGACCCCATCTGTGTGCCTGTAGAGGGACCCATTCACTGGGTGTGGTGCAAAAACTGTGAATTCTGTTATGCTGAAAAGAAATTAAAAAAAAAAAATTTAAATAATAATTTAAAACAAAAAAAAAAAAGAAAGAAAGAAACCCATTCACAGGTTCTGGGGATTAAGATGTGGCCCTCTGTGGAGGTGTGGGTGGTGGGGAGGGGAGGGGGTGTTATTCTGCCCACCCAGGAGCTATCACTGCTTTATAGTGGCTCACCAGTTAGCCCCATATTCTTATTAGATTATCCATCCATAATTACTCTACTAACCGGAGATGTCAGCTTCGTCATGTAAAAACTTCATGTGGGATGTATATTCATTCCAGAACTTTCTATTCTGTTCCTCCAGTGGGGAGGACAGACTTCCTAACATGCGTCCCTGGTCCCCATTGCTACAGGTCCCAGGTCAGAGCCCTTCCCGTGACTCTTGGAACTTCCGTGCCCGGCTCCTGTCTCTCTCCTCGGCCTCATCACCCACATGCCTGGCAGGCCCACGAGGCTCCAGCCAGGGCCCGGGGAATCTAGGGACATGGTGACTTGTTGAATTGCAGGTGACACAACTATGTAAACGTACTGCTTCTTCTTTTTTTTTTTTTTAGATTTTATTTATTTATTTGACAGACAGAGATCACAAGTAGGCAGAGAGGCAGGCAGAGAGAGAGGAGGAAGCAGGCTCCCCGCTGAGCAGAGAGCCTGATGTGGGGCTTGATCCCAGGGTCCTGGGATCATGACCTGAGCCGAAGGCAGAGGCTTAACCCACTGAGCCACCCAGGCACCCCAAATGTACCGCTTCTTGAAGGGACACTGAAGTGAAAATATAAGACCTATATGGAGCGCGGCGCTGGATGGCCGCCTCACTCTCCGTGAACAATAACGAGCTATATTTTGATGCGTCCAAGTTTCAGCCCCACAGATGTTCATTGGGAGCAAATAATGCACCAAATGCCAAGCCTGTCACTAGCGCTATAGAAGTAATAAGCCACCATCTCTAACTTCAAGGCATTCCTAATCTGGTGGAGAATTCCGATGCATACCATGAGAATTTTGGTACAGATAGCTGTTGGGACAGAGACTCATTGCCATTCACCCACCAGAGCTGTATCCTTGTCTTTCTCGACTATGTTAGTAGTCCTTGAGAACTGCTATGTCATCCCTTTTATCAAATAGCAGAATCTGTTAAAATTTCAGAGACCGTCTGTATCCGCATTTGACGGCCATGACCATCTTACAGCTGTCATTGGTAAAATTGCTATAAATAGCCTGAACTCATGTCAAGAGGCCGCCTGGCATTTGCTTCCTCAGCCACATCAGCTTCGCGATGGCATCATGTCCAGCAGCCAGGAGAGGAATGCTGCAGTGCTTTTACAAGTCCTCACAGACGTCCCTGCCATTGACTATCAAGCTGTGTGTTCTCAAGCAAGTTGCTGAACTGCTCTGTGCTTTTGTTTTTCGTTTGCAATATGGCGAGGTAAAATCAGATGACCTCTAGGGCCATCTCTAGCTTTAAAACTCTATTATACCAACTCTCACCGTTGATGGCAGGAATGCAACATGGTGGGTGTGGTGCAAAAAGACAGTTTTTTGGAAGACAGTTTGGAGGTTCCTCACAACACTAACATACTCTTACCATAAAGTCCAGCAACTGGTACACCAATATCCTTGGTATTTACCCAAAGGAGTTAAAAACTTATGTTCCCAGAAACACCTCCATGCAGATGTTACCAGCAGCTTTATTCATAATTGCTAAACCTGAAGGCAACCAAGATGTCCTCCAGCAGGGGAATGGATCAGTCAAGTGTGGCTCACCTAGATGGTGGACCATTACTGTGAACTCAAAAAAAATAAGCAAACTATGAAAAGACATGGAGGAAACTTAAGGGCATATTGCTAAGTGAAAGAAACCAATCTGACATTTCCAACAATACAACATTCTGCAAAAGGCAGAACTACGGAGACAGTGAAAAGATCAGTGGTTTCCAGGAATCAAGGGGGAGGAGGAGGCATGACTAAGCAGGCCACGGAGGATTTCCAGGGTAGTGAGATGCTCTGGTGGAACTACATCGGTGGAGACAGGCCACATGGACACATTTGTCCAACCCATAGAAGGTCCAACCCCAAGAGTCTAAAACTGCTTTGAAAAATAAAACCAATTTTTTAAAATTCTATGATCCCATAATCCCCCTGACTGAAAAATCCTCAAACTTATGGCTCTCGGTGACATCCAGAGCGATAGCATTTGCCAATATCTTCTCCTTAAACCCCTAAGATTTACAATCTAGCACCTTACCGACTCCTGAGGTCACGGGCTCTACACGTGGCAGGATAACACGGGAAATGCATCATCCCAGATGCAGGTGGTGATGGAGTCCTCCCTGCAGGCGGCTGGGATCCCAGGGTGTGGAGTGAGCCGGTCTGGACGTGGTGCAAAGAGCCCGCCCGGCAGCTGGCTGTGAGGTCGACCATGCTCTCCACCGCCCGCCCCTCTCTGGTCATCCTACTGCAGGGACCGACCTGCTCCAGGGCCCTGGAAATTTACCCCGGACCAGACGATCTAGGTTCAAAGTGGAAAGTTCAGTTAGAAAAAAGATGGAACTTTTAAAATAAATGCATAACGCAGGAGAGTACAAACAAGTTTGCCTCTTGAGATTAATACATAATTTAATCTGGTGTTTTCAGATCATGGAGCTATAAATAGAAGGGACATGATTCTTTATACACTTAAATAGAATGATCTCTAAGAAATACTGATCGGAACAGAAGATCTGAAGCAGAATGATATATGCTGTATGCACCATATGTATAAAAAGAGGTAAAAGAATATATAGGCATATTATTTTATCTGCATCATTATTTCTGAAAGGCTACACAACACACTAAGGGTAGTTGCCCCTGAGGAGGGATGTGGGTGGTTGCCAGACAAAGGTTGAGGACGGGAGATTTTTACTGCGTTCCTTGGGTGTATCTTGAATTTTGAATTGTATGCACTACAGCCTATTCAAAAAGGAAATAACCTAAAATTCCCAACAAGAATAAAATACCTACTAAATTACGACTCAGTATATAATTTTATAAATACAGTTCTATTTATAAATATAGTGAATTTAATGAATATATTTATGTAAGTAGATAAGCCAATAATTTTCTATAATATAAATATTGAGAAGCAAATAAGTAAATAATATAAAGCAGTCGGACCTGCGTTTTACGCCAGTTCCTAGCTGTGTGGTCTTGGCCAAGTCACTTGCCCCTTCTGAGCTTGTTTTGCTCTGAGCTCTAGGATCTTTATTACTGTTCTGCAAATGGGGGTGGGTCCAGAGAAGGGGGTAAACTGCCTGCAGGGCTGGGGCAGGGTGAGGGCGTGGGAAGCAGGTGGCTGGTGTGTGTATCAGCTCTGGGGTGGGCCACAGGGGTGGGGGAGGGGAATGGGGAGACAGGTCAAGGGGCAGAGGACAACGGAACAAGGGCCCTCCTGGGGCAAGTGAAAGTCCTTGGGACACAAAGTTCTGGTTCCAAACCCGGAAGCAACCTTGTAACTCTGGCTGGAAAGCCTGAGGCGCCCATCTGCTCTGGGGCTTTCTTGGTCCCTGGCCACGTCTTGGCCCCTGTTCCTCTTGGCCATCAACAGCATAAACACTTTGAATTTACACAGCCCCAGACGCCTGCCCAGGCCGAGTCCCTCACCGCTTGCTGGCTCGGGCCGGCGACTGAGAAGCCAGAAGGGCTGCCTGGCCCATCTTCCTCCCTGGCAGGCGCCTCCCGCCAGCCTTCAGCGTTTTCCCCGCGGCTCTTCATTCTCAAGGTGGAGCCAGGATATGAATCAGTCGTGGCTCAGGAGATAGAGAAATGGCTTCTTCTTCCCCTGCTTCTGGTTGTGGCTAAAACTGAGGCCCCACAAGCCTGAGCCACAGGCGCAGGGCGGAGAGGCTGGGCCTCGGGGAGCCGCCCGGCGCAGCCTGCCTGCTGGCCTTGCTCCTTTCATCTCTCCTGCAGTTTATAAAGGCACATTCTGGAAAGGGGAAGAAAAGATGACTTGTTTTTCATCTGGTCTCTGTAGGTGTCCACTCCCTCCTCCCAACCCCACACACAGTTATTCACTTGAAACCACTCAATTATTATTATTTTTTTTTTCAGGGGGAAAAATGGAAATGTCTTAACTTAATTGTCCTTTCTCTGTAGGCATCACTGGCTCCCTCCGACAGGCCTGCCTTAGTGCTTTGAAGAGAGCCAGATTTAGAAGAAATATTTATTTCAGTTCTCGAGATGGAAAAAGACTTAGCCAGGAGGCACAGACTCTGGAAAATTGCTAATAAATTGTCACTGCCTGCTATTAAAAGGATCGATAAGATAAGGCCCTAAACAAAGGCTGGGAGGGAGCTGTGCTTTGAGTCTCGATGCGGGAAGCGGCGCCAGTCGGCTCTGGGGGGGTCTCTGGCTGGGGCGGCCGCTTGCCCATTCACCTCCTTCAGCAGAACCCGGGGCCAGCTTCATTCACTGCTCTGGAGATCAGTAGTTATTGACAATGGTTATGAATAATTAAATCAAATGGCATCTGGGGGAGTTCAGGTATCAGGGAAATCTGGTTTGTTGTGTCTGTAGCCCTGAAAATGCACCAACGTGGATCTTCTGGGATTTGGTGTGCGATGGCGCCTCCACCGCCGCCCTGCCCGGCTTGGCTCATCGGTGCGGTCCCTTCTGGCCTTCCCTCCCTTCTGTGGGTGGCCCTGAGGGAGGCCGCAGGGCCGGCCAGCCAGATGGCCATGTGAGGGACCAGGCTCGTCTGTGGGACCAGCCCATCTTCAGCCCGCAGATCCTCCCAAATCCGAGAGGGTGAATCTGTGTCTCCAACAGCCAGACCTTTCAGCCACACGCATCTCTGTCCATCTTCTCCCTTTTCTTCTCTGGTCACCAGCCGTAACGCAGAGAGGGCTGTGGTGGGATTCCAAGGGAGCCCTGTGAGCTAAAAGTGGGGTCTCGTTCTTGCCCAGGATTCCCAATCCTTTGACTCTCGGGAATACCTTGAACAGACCAGACCTTTCCACCAGCAGATGGAAGTGCCCGTGCTCTCAGGGACCAGCACGGGGCGTCAGCGGCCTCAGCAAAGGGCAAGGCCATGGGGCGATGGGATGTGAGCGGGCTGCAAAGTGTGGGGCCGGGGGGCGGAGGGCGGCTGCGTAGGAAACTGGGTAGGAAACTCCAGGAGCTTTGGCTGACCATGAGCCACCTTTAGGCAAAATGGCAAAACAGGCAAGTCACTGGTGGCGGTTTTGCCATCTCCTCTTCACTTTCTTTCTCAAACGTCCCTTCAGTGCCTCCCTCTTTTGCTCTTTGGCTCAGGGGAGCCCTGGATTTTGTGGCCACCCTTGTCAGGCCCCGGTCTCCCATTTTCCCCCAGCCTTGAGCCAGCCCTGCCTCCTTCCAGCTGGGGCCTCCCAGCCAACCAGCAGCCCCAGAGGCCGGGGCTTACCAGACAACCCTTCAGCGGGTGGCCAGGGAGCACTGAGGGTGTGCAGGGTCCCCGGCTGCGGGCCCACCTGCGTTATCACTGGCTCACACGAGGACAGCTGGCCGAGCGACCATTCTTCCTACTGCGGGAGGAGCTTCCTGAGGAACGGAGTTATCCCTTGTCCCTGGGGTACACAGAACCCAGGTTCTGGAGCCCAGAGCTCACCCTCAAGCTAGGCTCTGTCCTCGACATCTCACCTCCCATCTTCTGCAGGGGCCCCAGGAAGATGGATCTCTTAGCTCCGGAACGGCAGGGAATGCTATGGGGCCCACATCCTTGACATCTGCCGAGACTGGCAGGCGAGGACTGCAGGAAAGCCAGGACCCAAGGAGCCTGGCTGGGAAGTGACTGCCACCAAGACTCTGGCACCTTCTCAGATCAACCCGGGACTGCCTCGTCTGCCAGGAACAGCACTGTTGTACCCTTGACCTAGGGAAATGCAGCCTAAAACAGATGACATAACCAGAGCCTGAGCAGAGGAAGGGTGAAGGTTGCGGCCCCTTCGATGGGGGAGTGTGGAGCACAGAAGATACTAGGAGGGCTGGGGTGTCAGGTTGCAGACATGGAGGTCTGTCTACCCCACAGCCTGAGTCCAGCCCTCAGGAGACCCTACTCGTAGGATTCACCGACACTGCCGCGCTAGTCAGAGGCCAAGTGCAGCCCAGAGCCCTGGAATGCCCACAGACTTCTGGTCGGCATTTCTACATTGTGGCGCAGTCACTACCTTGGGCGGCTGGCAGTGTGCCACAAAGCCAGTTAGGAAAATGCACAGGGGTGGCTGTGAGGGACAGCATGTGTCCTCCCACCCAGGACCCAAGTGGTGCAGGCAGAGGGTTTATCCACACCAGCCCAGAAGTGGGGCCACTTCCGTATGGGGCACAGGCTGTGGTTTGCTCCTGGGAGTCCCCTGTCTGGGGCAGGGGCACAGATACGTGAGGTGTTGCATCCTGTGAGGGTCTAACTGACAGCTGAGCATTGCAAGAAGAGGCCGGGTCATCCACACTTGGCCTCAAGATGGCAGCCCATCCTGTGTCTAGAGGGAGCTGGGACTTTCCTTCTCTGAAGCCTTTAAAGTAGGCCAGCTTCCCTTTCCTGGAACGCCTCCAGCCGCTGGTGGTTATAAAACAGCCTCATTGTTGCTGGAATCATCTGGACCAGTCACCAGAGCAGCCCCTGGCAAAAGGGCCATCACCCCCAAGGAGCCTCATAGGGAAGTGTGTCCTTGGGAGTCAATCAAGGTGGGTGTGACTCACGGCACTGCCACGTGCTGGTCGAGTGGGTGTGGCCCAGTGACCCAACCTCTCTCAGGATGAGAATCTGAATTCCAGTGATTTCCTTCCTGCCCATCTGCCCTCCTCAGACAGGTCGTTCCAGGTCAGGTGAGCCGGAGGAAGAGGGATGGAAGAGATGGAAGCATCACGCATTGGTCTGGCAGCACCCAGTATGGGGGTACCAGGACCTTAGCCTGTGGTAAACCAGGCACTGATGGCCACCAGCTCCCCGCACGGTGCCGCTGAGATGCGGGGCGCCCTCTGCTGGGCACACTGGGAACCGCAACTCCTGTGCCCGCATCCAGGCCTGACCAGGAGGGACTAACGACGGTAATAATTCCAGCCACCACTTTCTGACGAGGACTGTGTCCCCTGCCCTCTTTCAGGCAGTTTATATCTATTAACTTTTTTCATGCTAACAACGGCCCTGTACTGCTGGTACCCAATTTTATAGATGATGAAACTGATTCACCCAAAGGTTAAAGAAATTGCCCAAGTTCACAGAGCCTGTTAAGGGACAGTTCTGAGATCCACACCCAAGGCAATCTGGCTCAGCTCTAGGGAGGGCTTTCAAAAAGGCTAAACTGCTGTTGGCAGAGGACAGGTGCAGAATCATGAAGAAGGAGCTTTCAGGGACCTGAGTCTGTTCCATGCACGGAGCACCGGGCTCTGTCGGTTGGCCACCAGTGTAGAAAGAATGTTCCAGAACCCAGGTGGTGGGCGGCAGAGCTATAGGCCTGCCTACGTCTGGGGCCGAGGGAGAGGGGATGCAGCCACGGAGAGCTCATTTCTAGGATGTTGGGTCCCCTCCTGAGGCCTCTCCATCAACACCCGAACTCTGTGGTTGTGCTCCAACCCCTGAAACAGAGCAGCACAGGCCCCTGCTGAGACTGCAGACCCTGGGGAGAATAACAGTGGAGTGAGAATAACAAATACCGAACACCAACATGGGAGCTCCATAAACATTAGAAAGGAAATTAAGTTGGAGAAGAGACACCACGAATGGACTTTGGGGGCTGGCTTTTTTTTTTTCTTCAGTCCATAGATAGCCTTTCAAAGAGAAGATTAAACCCTAAACAGAAAGCAAATGTACAAGGGAAGAGAGATTCTGCTTTCTCACCAGTAGCCTGGGTGTCCCAGGCTGGGCCTGCCTCAGAGTTTCTCATCAGTCCCGAAGCCCAGTGCCATGGCCGGGCTGCTCAGGCCACGTTCTGCAGACCCTGGGGGTGGGGAGTGACGAGGAGACTTAGCCTTCAGCAAAGGGTCTGTGCACATGATGCACTCAGGGCGTGGGTGGGAGCGGCCACAGCTCCTCGCTGAACCGATTACAGCCGCTAATTGTTGCCTGGGCCCATCTAAGCTCTAACTGGGGCTTTTATGAACCTGCAGAATTCCCAGGGAGCCCACTGGGCTGCAGCTTCCCGGCATCCTCCTGCACAGAGCCAGCAGCCATTGCACTAATCACAATGTCCTCAGCCTGCTGTCCCTTCCCTCCCCAACTCCAGTCCAGTTCCCAGCTACGTGCAGCCTAGTTATTCCTGGGTGGGGGGGGGTGCATGCCGAGGTTGGACTCTCATAATTATATTAAAAGCTTTTGACAGGATCAACCTTTCTGTCTTCTATTTTGGTCTTGTTGAAATTCTACTGTGCCACGTTAAGGGCTGAAATAAATGTAAGGGGAAGGATCCATCAACCTTTTCTGGAATCAGGGGAGACAGCCGAGTGTGTTGTGTGCCCAGCCAGCACTTGCGTCCAGAGGGAGATTTATATTTTGTTCTCTTGGCTAATAAGAAAACTGCCCAGACTTGGGGGAGGGGGGCAGTGGCAGAGAATCTATGTTATCTCACTTAGAGCTAAATTTACACCACTCAATTTTATGCCAATATCAAATCATAAGGCCGGTAGGGGCCCCCAGAGGGTATCCAGCTTACTCCCATTCCTATCTTATGGGCTGGTTCTCTCCTTGCACCCCTACCCTGATCTTGACCTGACCCAAGGTTGTGTGCCCCACTGGATGAAAAGATTAACACTGGAAAAGTCAAGATCACTGACCAGGTCCTTCAACTGGCAAGCTGGCCAGCGTACGTCCTGACTGCTCTCCATACCCAGTCACTTGCTTCTCTGACCTCAAGGGGTGTTAATAGTGGAAGAGCATAATGGCCGACACAGCAAGACTTCTGCAGAGAAGAGTGGAGTTGGAGGCAAGATGGCCCTCTCTGTGTGATAAAGGTCAAGAAAAGCACCATGAATAATGGCCCACCTGTTCTTGCAGAAGATTCTAACAGTAACATTATCAACATCTAACATTTTCAGTTATACACCATAGGCCAGGCGCTGAGTTATGTATATAGCATGGCATATCTAATTTCAGCCTTATGATAAAGCTATGAGATAAGCACTGTTAGTCCATTTTGTAGATGAAGAAGTAGAGGCACAAAGAGTTTAAGTGTCCTGTGGAGAGCAAACTTCACGATTGGAATTATATTCATAACTGAGATTTTAATGTAGACACTCTGAACTCTTAGCGCCCACATTAAATTGCCGATCACACACTCAAATGAGAGAGAGTGAAGGAGCAAGGAGGACATCAGGCAGAGTGACCAGTATTCCCGCATTTCTTGGTCTTTCCTGGGAAATGTCTTTCAGGGTCTCCAAGTTTGACTTCTACCATCATCAGCTGCTCTTCCTTCCATCCTCTTCAGGAAGTTTTCCGCCAGTGTCTGACAGGCTTTCTAAGGGTCACGGAGAGGAGCCACATCCCCTGAGAACTTTGCTCCCTGAAGTCCATCCATTTTAGTTCATGGTCTCTGCTTACCTATTGATCTGCCCTTCACACATGGCAGCCTGGGGCAATGAAACACCATTTTCGCATGAGTCTATTCATTCCCAGATTTCATCATCACATCCAAGAGCTCCATTCCTGGTGAGTGCATGAATTACTATCTCAGGCCTTACTCATCAGAAGACACAGTGGGACCAGGCATCACGAGCCATGTAACTGCTTCATTCTTGCCTCTAAGAACCCATATCAGTCAAGAGGGTGCTGGGCTGCGAGCGACAGAAAATCAGATTTATAGGGGTTTACACCCAAAGGGATGTATTTGTTGCAAATACCAGGAAGTCTTTGGTCAGGCGGTTGGTCCTATTGGTTCAGGGCTTGGGGGACGTCAGGGCCCCTTGCTCTTGGCCTTTCAAACAAGACTGCAGGATGGTTGGGGCCACTCCAGACATATGGCCTCATTATACCAAGTGGAAGATGGGAAAGGGTGAAGCAAGAGCAACATCCTTTTCATCAGAAAGAGCAAGGACCTTCCTAGAAGCTCCCACTGGACTTCCGGGGACATCCCATTGGCCAGAACTGTGTCACGTGACCATACCAGGGGCGTGAGAAAGGCAGCAACTGTCCTTTATAACCGAGGTATCAACTCTAAGGGAGTGAGTTAATTTCAAGTCAATTAACAAGTAGTATCTGCCAGAGGAACGCTTCCTCCAACACTTTCTAGAGCCTAGAGCCGGGATTACCGCTGGGCTCTTGTCACTTACTAGCTACGTGACCACAGGAGAGTCACTTAATCCAGTGAGACTTAGTTTCCTCCTTTGTAAAATGGAGATCATCGCACCTACTCAATGAAGCTGTTCTGAGAGTTAAACACTGCTGCGAACGCGAGCACACCACCAGCCAGGCGCCCGGCACATGCTGTCGCAACTGGACCTCAGTTAAACTGCCAGGGACAGACGGCAGGACTCAGACACAAGCTGGCCTTGCCCATATGTCTTGCCCTGCTCCCGCCTGTCTTTGAGCTCTCCTGCCTGCCAGGTGGGGCACTGCAGGCTTGATGAGCTCCTAGGACAGCTGGGAAAACACCTGACCGGGCAAGGGAGCATGCTGGTTTCGAGCTAGGGCCTCCTGGTCAGACGGGCCTGGGTGTGAATCCTTACAACGGTGGCAGTGCTTGAATTACTGAGGTTCTCAGAGCCCTCGCTCCTTAACATGGGGAGCACATCGGTCCCATACTACTGGGTCGTTATGAAAATTAATGCAATCGCGCTGGTAAACCACAAGGTCAGCCATACAGCAAGAGTCTGACAGAGGGTAGCTGTTATTACTGGAGATGTGGACTGGACAGCCCTGGTGCCTGGCCACTCTGGGGCACCAATCAATCCCAGTCCCAGCCTCGCTGCTCTGGAGCCAAGTTTAACAGAAAGAGCCCGCCCGAGTTTAAACCCCGGCTCTGTCCAATTTGGCTGCCCTTTACTACTTTGGGCCCAAATTTATTTCCTTGTACCATGAAGATAGAGCCTTTCCTGCTGGCTCCGCAGGAGGACAGGGGGAGATAATGGGAAAAGCACCAAGCACAGAGCCAGGTGCAGAGGAAGGACTCAGTGCCCAGTACCCTACTGCTGGCACATGGATAGGGGCTGCCAGGCTGTGATGAGCATGGCTGGAGGCACAGACAGGCTTAATATCTCTTCCAAACAGCTTAGAGATTTCTTTGGAACTCTTTGACAGGGCTCCTGCTCTATGAAAGTTGGCAATGCCTCAGCTCCTGAAGCTCAGCCATGGTCACGGGTCAGTTAAGTAGGGAGGAACGGACATGGTCGGTTCCTGTGGGGTCCCCCAGGGCCCCCGCTGGCATGAGAAATGAGGTTGAGGGTGTCGAGGGTCACTGGTGGGCACACCAGCTCGGAAGCCTCAGGAATTCACTCCCTGCGGTGGCCTGGGACCTTGGTCGGGAGGAGAGGCAAGCAAGCCCGATGCCTTAGGATGTCTGTGTGGCTCTCCTTCCATACACGGAGGAACTTTGTTGCATGGGTCCAGAATCTCTCGCCATTGCTCCCAGGGATATAAGGGGAAAATGATGGCAGGGAGACAGAGCTTTCCTCCAGCTAGCCAGAAATAGCAGCTCCATTGCTGAGCTCTGTGAAAGGATTCTGCTGGGAGTTCACAGACTTGCTCAGCTTCCCGCAGAGCCAGCCGCAGACGACCAAGGAGCCCCGAGTCAGTGGACGAGATGCACATTTTCTCTGTATCTTCACTGGATACAGAGGTTAGAGCTGATGCTCTTTTACGCCACCTCCCAGAAGCATCATTTCTCAATGGCCTTTCTTTTAAAACAGGCCTGGCTTCAGCACTAGTCACAATGGACACTGTTAGTCCTTAGGACACTAACCCAAACGGGGAGGAGTTATCAAAGACCTTCCACTACGTTTCCCCGTCCAGTGCTCCCGAGGGCCACTTGGTATAAAGACTGGAGAAATGAAGAAACTGAGGCACAAAGTGCTATTTTACAGTGTTCTAGAGTCACAGAAAGGAAATTGCAGAAAGAGCTCAAATCCAGTTCTCAGACCCCACATCTTAGATGATGCCGTTTTGCTTTCCACGTGAACACAGTTTGCGTGTGTGAGTCCCATCGCCGATGCCAGTTTCCTCATCAGGGGTGACAGGAGCGCCACATCTAGACTCAGACCTGTGGCCTCGCCACTCCTCGCTCTGTGTCCTTGGCACTTCCCAGGGTCTGTGGCTCTGCCAGCAGAACGAGGATAGCCCTTCCCACGCAACATTGTTGCCAGCCACATAACAGGTGCTTGGTAAATGGTGTCATTACTATTATTGTTAATATTCTCTAGTTCAGTCTTATTTAATAGTCATGCTCTAACAACAGAGATGGCCGTCTTTATGTATTTATTTAAACTGCTCTATCTGAGGGGCACCTGGGTGGCTCAGTGGATGAAGCATCTGCCTTCAGCTCAGGCCATGGGTTCAAGTCCTGCATCCGGCTCCCCGCTTCTCCCTCTCCCTTTCCTGCTCCCACTGCTTGTGCTCTCTTGCTCACTCTCTCTTTGTCAAATAAATAAATAAAATCCTGGAAAAATAAATAAACCGGTCTATTTGAACATGGGATGCTTACTTAATTTGAATGCAGGCCTGTAGCGTTCAGGGACCTCCATAATGGGACGCCAAACCTTTCCCCTTTCCTTGTTGGACGTCTCATTAACTGGACTCCAGGAGGTAGAGGAAGGTGGAAACTACTGACGTGTGTGTGTATTCGTGCAGTCAACACAAACAAATACCCACAAGAAAACCCACAAAAAGCTAGGTAAATTTGATTCCAGCAACTTTTGAGAAAACAAAGAAGGGGCTGGAAAGACTACACCCAGTGGCTTTGACTAAATATTTCACTTTGGCCTGGATGTTTCGTCTTCAGGTCTGGCTGAATGTCTGGGCCTCCTGGGTTCTAAAGCCATGTCCTCTAAAGAGGAAAAGACATCCAATAGCCTCCTCCCCACGGTCCTACCTGGAGAATAAGAGGCAGGTAACCCTTTAGGCAGAAGGGAAGAAGACAAGCAAAAGTGGAAAAGTTCCTCTTTAAAGTGTATGATGTCATTACAGCTCCTAGAAAATCAAAACCAGGTCTTTGGAAGAATCCTCGTTCCGGCACAGATGGTCCGGCCTGACGGTCCCAGCCAGCCTTTGCAGTAAGAGTTGAGACAACCCCAAAGTACCAGAGACTTGCCACCAAGGTGAGTAAAAGGTGTTTAAAGGGCAAAAGATGCTTTAAACCTGAACATTCATACTCAAATCATTGGGTTCCGTTTGCCTTTCTTTTTCTCTTCTATTAGATTCATTTTCCTAAGATCTAAAGCAATTTTCTCAAAACAGAACTTTTGGAAACACTGTAATGGGACAGTGATTTTTTTTTTTCCTAAATTGAACCGACCACTATGCATTATGTCCATCCCTCCTGCCTCCTGGACAGGTCAGTCTGGGACAGGCTCAGGGGAGGAGCTCAGCCCCTCAAGGAGCCCTCTTTGGATCAGAATCACTAGCTCCGTCCCTTTCTCATCCTTTCAGGTCAGTGATGGTGGGAGGATCTCAGGGCTGATACCCAAAAGCTGCAAGGCAGGGGGAGTGCCCTAAGATGCCTGGGTTTGTATCTTGAGTCCCCACTTATAGCCCTATGAGCTGTGTGAGCTTGGGCAAGTTCCTTAACTCTCTGAGCTTCAGCTTCCTCACCGGTAAAATGGTGCGACCTCATAAAGTCGTAATGAGAATTAGGAGAAATAAGACAAGCAAAGGAAGCTTTCCATAGTGCCAGCACATGAGACGTACTCAGTGAGTGGCATCTATTTTTAATAATCCCTGATGAGGTATAGATTCCAAGGTAATCTCACAGATCTTCCTACTCGCGTCTTCCTAGACCCTGAGGTGTGACCAGTCTCTGGTCATTTGTGATTGTGTCTTTCAGGCCCAGAAACCAGGCATTGCACACCATGGAATTGTAGAGAGGGGCTCACTGAGGCCCTGAGAGGGCCTTTGCTTAGGACTGGAAGTCAGGTAGCCTCATTCTCAGGCACAGACCCTATAGCCACCTTAAGATTTTAAAATTTTGGCAGAGGAAAAGGCCCAGATCACATGAAACTGAGTCTGGGTACGTATGTTTTGCTGAAATGAAGCAGCTTATGACGTGGGTATTCAATTTCTGTAATCCGTTCTAAATTTAAGCATGCAAAATGTCAAGTTATCTCACTATTTTGCTTGGGTTAAAAAAAAAAAAAGATTTAGATTTATGGCTGATGTTAATAAGAACTGCTGCTTCATTTCAAACCCTGGCAGGCCCCTCAAAAGCAGCGATGGACCAAGAAGTCACTTCCTGACCTGAAGGTCAGTGTGTTGGCCTTGGAACGCACATCAGCCACGATAAAAGCCAAGGCTTCTCTCGTGCCCTTTCGGGGCTGGTGGTGGAGGGGGCTGGATCTTGACCACCTAGGCTTCCCATATCTCCCCAAACACCCTTCCCGGAGCCCCTCCCACCAAGTGCCACCCCAAGACCTGGGGGGCTGTGGCTGCGTTCTCCTGGCCCAAGGGTGCCTCCCCACACCCCCCAAAGGACTCCCCTGGACTTAGTGCTGGGGTCCACGGGACAGTGTCTGGCTTTGGGATCCCAGGTCATTTCCAACTGTCCTTGCAGGTCGGGGACTTAAAGGAGTTACCAGGATGGGTTGGTTGAATGTGTATCTCCTGGTTTTTGTTTTCTTAGCCTTTCATAACACCCCCTTTCCTTATCAAAGCCCTATAAGAAAGCTTTGTGAGGGCTAAAAGGGCTCTCTAAAGAGACCAATGAAATGGGACCCGGGAGCACTTGTTATTCACATTCTAATCAGGTCTGGTTACCTGTCCCCACCGCCCCCATTCCGATCTAGAGAAGCAAACTTATTTCCGGTTTTGTAATTTAGAGCAGACCTGGCAAAACTCTGGTGTATCTGGTGCTTTTGCAGCCGGATTAATACATGTTGTAGATCCTACACCACCACTTGGCCCCCTGCCCCCAAGGACTGCACCAAAAGCCACCTGACCTAAAGCCGTCCTTTGCAGTCTTTTCTCTCAGTTTCAATCCTCAGTACACGGTGTCCTGAGAGTTTTCCTGTTTGCTAGTTTGCATCCAGTCTCCAGAGCTCAAGAATATGAGCTGCCCACTGAAGTCAATCTCAGCCACCCACCCCTGGGCCCGCAAAGCCTGGAATGGTGAGTTAACCAGCCACGGCTCTTGGCAGCCTTAAGTCCTGTTTTGGAGGGAAGGCCAGGAGAAGGGAGGGAAAGCATCGTGGGGCAGGGGAACATCTGGAGAGGGGTGAGGCCTGGGGACGGTGCTCAGGAGCTGGCCAAAGGCAGAGGGGAGGGGCTTTGAGCAGAGGATTCGTGGGCTCCCTTTGCCACCACAAAATACCACAGACTCAGTGGTTTAAACAAGGGACATTTATTTTCTCCCACGTCTGAAGGCTACAAGGCCAAGATCACATGTCAGCAGGTTTGGTTTCTTGTGAGCCCTCTGTCCTGCGCTTACGGATGGCTACCTTCCATCTATGCCCTCGCAAAGTCTTTCCTCTGTGCACGTCTTTAAAAAGAAACCCAGAGCCCCCGGAGGGCATCACTTACGCCAAGTCACCGATCTGGATTTAACACCTCACCCAGCTGCGGTTTCCATTTCCCCCAGAAATGTCGTCTCAACTGCTCGGTCAGGAATTTTCCCATCAGCCTCAGTGAAGAATCTTACCACAGAGGCTCTGTGGTAAGAAGATGAGACAATCCAAGGAGACACCTTGACCTTTCTTCTAAGCGAAAGTGACCTTGCTGAAACAATCCTTTCTTTCCTTTTGCTTATAACTTCTTGCCCCACCTTCCTCCAAAACCCCTCCATTTTGCACAACTCCTGGGAATTCCCCTTGACTTGCTAGATGGGATCCTGCTGCCCGATTCGTGAATTGATTAACAAAGCCAATTAGATCTTTAAAATCTATTCGGTTGAACTTTTGTTATTCAACAGCATACATTCCTGGTGTCTCTCCAAGTGTCCAAATTCCCTCATTTCAGGAGGACGCCCGTCATATCTGATTACAGCCCACACTAACAGCCTCATTTTAACTTACTCACCGCTTTTAGGGCCCTATCTCCAAACACAGGCACATCCCAAAGTACTGGGGCTTTAGGCTACAGCACACAGACTTGGGGACGAAACAGTTCAGCTCATAACGAGCCCAGTAGGAGGATGCAAGGAACCACAGACACCATTGGTTTGGGAGCTTTGAAAGGATAGAAAGTGGAGAGAAAGATGCGATAGCAGCTGGAACCAAGGGCGGGGTCCAGAGTTTAAAACCATCAGTTTGGGCTGAGATTATGTTGTGGGTTGACTTGCACTCCGCATCCTTCCTCCAAGAAGATATGTTGAAATTGGAACTTCCAGAACCTCAGAATATGACCTTACTTAGAAATAGAGTCCTTGGGGTGCCTGGGGGGCTCAGTGCGTTAAGCCTCTGCCATTGGCTCGGGTCATGATCTCAGGGTCCTGGGATCGAGCCCCGCATAGGGCTCTCTGCTCAGCGGGAGGCCTGCTTCCCCTCTCCCTCTGTCTGCCTCTCTGCCTACTTGTGATCTCTCTCTCCGTCAAATAAATATAAAATATTTTTTAAAAAGTAGTCTTTACGGAGGTAATCAAGTTAAAATGAGGTGATTAGAGGGGCCCCTAATCCTATCTGACTGGTCTTCTTATAAAAGGGAAATGCAGATACAGAGAGACGCACAGAAAAGGAACATGATGAGAAAATGGAAGGCTGAGGTGATGGATCTAGGAGCCAAAAAACGCCAAAGACCACCAGGAAACTGCCAGAAGCTGCAAGGAAGGCTTCCACTACAGTTTTCAGAAGGAACATTAGCTCCTTTCTTGACCTCACTATTTAGATACTATTTTTATCACTTCAATGTTAGTGAGATTCTGAATTTTTTTTAATTTTAGTATTTTAAATTTAGAATGTAGAATTTTTTAAAAAATGAACTTAGATCTATCTTCTGATCTTCTGGGATCCTCTCTCTCTCTCTCTCTCTCTCTTTCACTCTCTAGTATATCCTTTAGAATTTCCACTAGTGAGAGGTTAGTGGTCAACCTGATCAGTGTTTATCTGAAAATGTCTTTATTTTGCCCTTGTTCTCGAGAAGCCGTCCTGCTAAGTATATCAATCTAGGTGGACAGTTATCTTATCTCAGCATTTGAAGCTCTTTTCTTACTGTTTTCTGACTTCATTGCTGCTGCGAAGTCAACTGTCAACACCCTGACAACCATCAATGTGTCACTGGCAGTTTTCTCTCCTCGTCGCGAAAGATGCCTTCGCCTCTGATGCCTGCAGTTTCGCTGTGATGTGTCCAGGTACGTTCTCTTGCCTACCTTCTTTTCATTCTGCTTAGAAGTCGTGACTTTCTTTTCCCTAGCCCAAGGTTCACCTTTACCTTTCCAGCTAATTATCTGCATTCCGGTTGTGCCTGTTTCTTCTCAAAGTAACTCTCTGATTTGCAGACTCTCTTCCCAGCTCCCCGCAGCCCTCCTCATAGACCGGTAAATGTAGTTAGACTCCCATCGCCCCCTGGGAGACGGAGACTTCTCGTTCTCTCGCGCTGCCGTAGGTCCAGACAACCAAGGCAGCCCTGGCTCTGGACGTGACTGCTGACCCCTGAAGTGCGGTCTGGTGAAGAGAAAGCAGCTGACGGGACGAAGTGTTTAGACATCTAATGCCTGGGGATCCAATGGCATCGTATCCTTACGTGTGGAGAAAACAATGTGCGATTCGAAGTCAGCTCGCCTTTGAAAGAGGAACGTGGGGAACATTGCTGGTACTGAAATAAATGCTTTGTTTACCCTCAGCCACCACGGAATACACATTTAGCTCCTCGTTGCTGAGGATGCTGGATCCCTGTGAACAGGAGGCTGTGCCATGGCGACGATGATCCAGGACTTTTATCCCCCATTGACGGCTCCCAAAGCTGAGACCTCGATGAACTTTCCCTCTCACTACCGGCTTAGAGCAGGGAAAGCCTGAGTCTAGAGCACACAGCCAAAGGTTGAAATTCTTTACTTCTTTCTCAAAGGTTTTAATCAGAGAATGGTGCCTTATTTTATGAAATCACATAACAAGATGAACTTTGTTCTGATGGAGACAAAAACACCAATGGCAGTGAAAACACAAGCTAACATTAGAGACAAAATGAAAGGTATCCATTATCGACCGTTTATATTCTGTAAATGTTGTGTTTATGTAGTTTTTAAAATCCTTACTCTCTTTTAGATTAGCTTTAAAAAATCACCTTTCCTGCTAATCTCCATCTTTTTTCTTTTCTTTTTAAAAAGATTTTATTTATTTATTTATTTGACAGAGAGAGAGAGAAAGAGGGGACACAAGCAGGGGGAGTGGGAGAGGGAGAAGCAGGCTTCTAGCTGAGCAAGGAGCCCAATGTGGGGCTCTATCCCAGGACCCTGGGATCATGACCTGAGCCAAAGGCAGATGCTTAACTCGACTGAGCCACCCAGGCGCCCTACTAATCTCTGTCTAATATGGATACTATTCTACTTAGTGACTTTAAAAATAAATACTTCTATCCTAAAAGAAGTTTTTAATTTTATTGCTCAGATCTGTCAATCTAGGGGCACCTGGCTGGCTCAGTCGGTTAAGCATCTGCCTCCAGCTCAGGTCATGATCCTAGGATCCTGGGATTGATTCCCACTCCCTCTGCAGCTCCCCCTGTTTGTGCTCTCACTCTCTCAAATAAATAAATAAAATCTTAAAAAAAAATCTGGGGCGCCTGGGTGGCTCAGTGGGTTGGGGCCTCTGCCTTTGGCTTGGGTCATGATCCCGGGGTCCTGGGATCGAGCCCCGAGTCGTCCAGCTCTCTGCAGGGCAGGGAGCCTGCTTTCCCCTCTCTCTCTCTGCCTGCCTCTCTGCCTCCTTGTGGTCTCTGTCTGTCAAATAAATAAATAAATAAATCTTTTTTTTAAAAAATCTGTCAATCTTTAACTTTATGTATGCCCTCTGAGTTTTTTCGCTTTAGGTTTTGTCTCGTTTTGGAAGTTTTTAATTGCAAGATTTCAAAAAGATAGTCTAATTATCTAGGTTTTGTTTTTAATTCTCAGTCTCTAATGCATTTGGAATTTGTTTTTGTCTATGGTATGCAATAGGAATCCAACTTAATTATTAATTGCTTCTTATTGGCTTATTTGCCTGCCTTGAAAACCTATGGAAGTTAACAGCCCACAACGTATTCTGGGGTCAGCAGTAGGATTCTGTGCTGTTCTAGCTGTGTTTAAGTGCTTGGGGTTTATTTCAAGTGGAAAAAGTGCAGGTGAAATCAACCGCCAGTGCTTAGTTACAACAAACATGAACGACTTTGCTGTTTTTCTTCCAGAATATGCTCTGACTGCCACTCTACCACCCTAAAACCATTTTCTTTCGATTTCGAAAGTCATTATTACACATTACTTTATACTCTGCACCCAGCGAATTATCCTACGAGATATAGCTCTGTTCTCAAAACACTTATAGTCTTATGGGAAAACCAATTTTTATACACACATGTGTAATACATGTAATTAACATGTACACATGCATATGCAGATGAGATGCAAAGCAGTGCTTTATGAATGCATCATTAGTGCTTTAATGAGTGCCTCCAAGCCCCTAAGAGGATAAGATGGTGTCCTTTTCCTTTGCCTGGAACAAAGTAGGGGATTGGTAAATATTGGCTGGATGAAAGTGAGATAACAGGTAGCACTGGGACTGACAGGAGGGAGAAATCATAGTTGAGAAAGGTCAGAGGATGTTTCCAAGAGACTGCACCGCACCAGCGCCAAGGATTAGGAGAGACGGAAAACAGCAGGGAGGGACCACCAGGTCATCTGCCCAGAAGTATTGGCTCCCTTGGAACCCATTTTCTCTGTTTTCATGTATTAGTTCAGGTTGTCTGGGACGGAATTGAAAAGCTGCAAACACGATGTTGATCTCCCTCAATCATTGGTCTTCAGAGGCTCCCAGGGCCCCGTAGCTTTTCAAACCAGTGGAAATAAATTCTCTGGGAGCGTCTTCCCTGCTGAGTCTCCTCTCTGCGGGAGCTGCCAGCCAAGCGTGAGGCGAGGGCCCAGAAGCCATCTGTCACAGGGCATTAGCTCGGCTAGTGCTCACCGTGCTCACAGGGCAGAAGGTGCAGAATACCCTCGGCAGGCTCCGCGTGGGGCTGCGACTACCCTGGTCCTCCCAGCCCCAGCCCTGGGGTCAGTCAACAAACAGCCACAGGCTTGCTGCCCAAGCCCAGGACTGCCGAGAATGGCTCTGAAGTGGCTGACCCATTAAGCCAGGGCTGAGAGGGACAAAGAGAGGGTGCTGGAGACATAAGAAGGGACCCCAGCCTGCATCCTGAGTCAGACCCCCCTGAATTTGCCTGGCGCGTTTCTGGGGCCTTGGGGACCTGAAGACCTTGGGAGGAGCATGCCTGTGGCATTGGTGGGGGGAGCATGGGTGGGTGGAGGATGCTGCTGGGAGGGGCCTGGAGAGAACAGAGTCCTCTCCTCCCCGACCCTCCCAGAGGTTGTGTTCTTGGCCCCACCCAGCCCTGCAGGGAAGGGGTCTCATTTCCAAAATGACCACAGGTGATTTTTGTTTGTTTGTTTTAGGTTAGATTTTGTGAAACCCCCACGGCTAGAAGAGAGGACCCAGGAAAATGAGCCCTATGCCCACTGGGACGCGTGAGAAGGGTCCCACTAACACAAATGTTTGACTATGTTCTGCAAGCCTGAAACCAGGAAGAATGTAAGTGGAATAGGTACTTTGCCATAAGCCGGTGAGGGTTGGTTCCGAAATTTTGAAAAGAAAGTCTGCACAATATACAAACACTGAGGAAAGAAATCATGTCTGCGGATCTGTACCCTACAGCCACCTTTCCCAAGCAATGGATGGAGGGTCTGTGGCAGAGAAGGTTCCTGAAGGAGAAGGCACATGCTTCTAAACTAACGAAACTTGGGCCTTGAGAAGTAAATGCCTTCTAGAATCTTCATTTTTCTGGATATTCACACAGACAGCAATTTTTTTTAAAGATTTTATTTATTTAGGGCGCCTGGGTGGCTCAGTTGGTTGAGTAACTGCCTTCGGCTCAGGTCATGATCCTGGACTTCCAGGGTCGAGTCCCGCACCGGGCTCCCAGCTCCTTGGGGAGTCTGCTTCTCCCTCTGACTTTCTCCTCCCTCTGACCTTCTCCTCTCTCATACGCTCTCTCACTCATTCTCTCTCAAATAAATAAATAAAATCCTTAAAAAAATTTAAAAAAAAAGATTTTATTTATTTATTAGAGAGAGAGAGGGTGAGAGAGCATGAGAGGGGAAAAGGTCAGAGGGAGAAGCAGACTCCCCACGTAGCTGAGAGCCCAATGCGGGACTCGATCCTGGGACTCCAAGATCATGACCTGAGCCGAATGCCATGGCTTAACCAACTGAGCCACCCAGGCGCCCACACAGACAGCAATTTTTAATTGTCCCTCTAATCTATTCTCTATGAGAACTTTCCATCGGAGCTTCTGCCTGCCATGAAAAACTCCAGCTCCAAATCCTTGCTTGGCCAATGTTTCTTGCCCTCCAGGCGAGGGCATATGTCACCGGGTCCTGAGAAAGCTTTCCTGAGTAGTTGAGCACATACCCTCCCGCCCACACTCTCCACCTACCTGATCACTTCCTTTAAAGGAAGAACTAAATATAATTAATTTAGTTTTATCAGAACTAAATATAATTGGAAACTATCTTTTTCACTCATTCATTTCTCTGCTCGCTTGTTTATTGTACGTCTGCTTCCACTAGAAGATAAGCTCCATGGGAACAGAAAACTTATCTTGTTCTGTCTCTCCCCGGCTCTTAAAGCAGTGCTTGGCAAGAGGAAATGCCCAATAAAGATCTGCTAAATGAATGAATGAAAAACTGTCAGATTTAGTTTAGCAAATCGGCTTTGATTTGCCTGTTACCTCAAACAACCTATTTCCCTCCTTTTTTTCCCAGCCCCATGTTTTACCTCCACTTCGGATTACTCCTTCCTTGGTCTGGCCCCACGGCCTCCCTGAAGCAGCTCTTTTGAAGGTCAGCCACGTCTCCTTCAAGGTCAGACCTCACGGTCTTTCCTCAGCCTCAGCTTCTTTGACTTATCTCCAGATCTGGCAGTCATGAACCTTCCTGACTAAACTGAGCCCTTTTCTTTTCTATATGTTTTTATTTTGCTCCCCAAATATGCGTTCTTCCTACTGCCCTGTAAGTAAGAACGTACCCTGAAATTCTCAACTTAAAGCCTTGTTCCATCTTCATCTCTTGTCACCAAGATGACGTTCATGGGAGCCAAGGCAGCAGAGCACAAGAGGCGATTCTTTTTGGGGGGTGGGGGGACAACATTTATTTCTTTTCCACATGTCACAGTAAAACCAGGTGGAAGAGAATAGTTTTAGCAGTTAGAGGGGGGAAGGTTCAAATCTGGGGTTTGGCCATTAAAAGTTATTGACAACAATGGGAGGGGGGAAAAAAGGACAAGTTGTTTCACATTCCGGACATCCCCTCCCCCCAAAGCCTAATGCTTGCTTATCAAGTCAGAAAAGAGACCGTCAAATCACAAGCTGGAGGGTTGAGCTTCAGGGAGATATTTATAAACACCTAGACAGGAGCAGTGTCCTGCCAGCCCAGGTGCCCCTAGGCACAGCACAAGACACTAAAAACTCAACAGAGGTAGGAGGCCGGAAACTCGGGGTTTGCGAGTGTGGGCACCCCACCTCTGGCTCAGAGACTGCGGGAGTCAAGTAAACAAAAACCTACCTGGAACAGAATTGGGGAAGAAAACCAGAAGCTGCCTCCCGCAGGGATGGGGATGGGAGAGGGAGGGCCAGTGGCAGCAGCATGTCCCATCCCTAACCTAACTCTGGAAACTGCAAGGGACCATCTTCAGCCAGCCTGGAGAGAAGGCCAGATGGACGACGGGAGAATCCGTAGGGGGAAAAAGGACAGGGAACATGGCTGGGAGGGGGCAACAGTCCCTTCCTTTCTGGGCCCAGAAAGGCAGCCAGGGCACCCAATCCAAGCAGCGACCTCACAAGGACGGCACAGAGTTTGTGGCTTCCAGATCACCCACCTGCTTCCACCCAGCTTGTCATTCTGCTTGCGGGCCGGGCAGGGTCCGCCCCTGGGAAGTGGATGGCTCTGCAGCCTGGGGCCCTGCCTCGTGTCTTCTGTGTCTCCTCCCTTGGAGGCAGTGCTAGCTCCTGCCCACTTGACTCCTGGCTCCCAGGGGCGGCAACAGCCTTCCTCTCCTGGGCTGTGCCTTCCTCCCTCCATGGTCCTTTTGCTGGAGGCACACGTAGGATCATTCTTATTGTGTTCACTTGGTCTGAGGAATGATTGATCACATGACTTAACTTCTGTCAATGAAATGTGAGAAAGAGGGTCATGTGTCCCTTCAGGGCAACCCTTGGTTTGCCTTTCCCAGGCCCTGTCACCGCTGAGAATATGTTGAGATGGAACCTCCAAAGCACCTGAGTCGCTGAGTAACTGGGATGGATGTGGAGGGTGGGTTACAAATAAGCACCATTGTTTCAAGCCCCTGGGATTTCAGTGCCGCTCGTTACGGTAGCTCAGTCTGCTGACTGATACAGCTCAGTCTAACTTGTCCTCCAACTCCGGCTCTACTTCTCCAGGTGCCTTCGAGATTTCTATCTAACTTTACTTAAAGAAGTGTAAGGCCAACACAACTGCACCCGGGCTCATCTTTAACTCCCCAACCCTAAAACACCCTTCTCTCCGGGGCTTTCCTATCATGATTAGGGGCATCAACAGACTTCTAAAAACATAAACGTTATATAACGAGTGACCTCATTTTGTCCCTGCTTTATTGTTCTCCTGGGTACCTCCTGGTCCAGTCATGGTCCCTTTATTCCTGGATTACTCCCCCTCTGGAGTCATCTCACTGCTTCTATTCCCTTCACTTGATGATCAGTTATCCTTTCTTAGTCACTGGCCATTCATCAATGTGCTGAAGGTAAATATCTAGATCATATGATTCCTTTGCTCAACAATGTCAGTGTGTCCCCACCGTCTGCGGAATAAACTCTCAATTCTTGATCTGGCATTTGAGACCTTGTTCTTCTCATCTCAACCCTTTTCTCCTGTGACTTCTTTGCATGGATTGTACATGAGCGCTAGGCCATGTAGCTCACTATAAATGGGACACAGCCTGAGTGGTTTACCTCTGGTGCTCTTACAATTAATTCCCTGTCTTTGCGTTTCTTCCCACATATGACAGTCAAAACCCAAGTTGACTTAAAAATCCTGCTGAGAGGCCACGTTCTTCACAGAACCTTCTCTTGATCACTCCAGCCAATGGTGGCTCTTCTCTGACCCCTCTGGCTCTTGCTCTGCTCTACTTCTTGCTGTCACTGTAATATCGGCAGAAGTCTCCTCTCCCCTACAGGACAGCAGGGTTTTCTCCCTAAGTCACCATATCCTGAACATCTGTGGCTTCTCCACAGAGCACAGCTCTTAACTTTTGGTGTTTTTTTAATAAACTCTTTTTAAGGGAAGCAACACCAGGACGTTGCCTCAACTCACAGAAAATTTGTGTGACTGAAAGGCTGCATTGGGGCAGTTTACATTATAACAAAACAGAGAACAAGCCTAGGCAGTAATGAGGGTTGTCATTATTGTTTTTTCAGTATTGTAACTAATTAAAAAAATGAACCACCACTGGGTTATGAAATTTCATTTTATGTGTATTAGAGATATACTGCTGGTGCTAATAACAACCTAAATATTAGAAACATCATTAGCATTTCCCATATAGTATCTTGAAGAGACACCACCAGACTTCAGCTGTATACTTATGGCTATTTGTTCATGGCACAGTCAGTACCAGAAACCCTTAAATCTTCATGCTGTCATTTCTTCCATTAAAAAAAAAATCATTGTTAATGAAATGACTGCTTCATAACCCTTTCCTTTCTCTTGGATATCGGCTTCCACCCTTACTCATCACCCCCTGCTGTGGATGACATCATGTTGTAAAGTAATGAGTGACAGGGGGCTGGTGACTCTCTACAGGAGGGAAGCATAACACAGACATGAACTTACTCTGAGAACTCTCTGTATCAGTGGTCCCCTGACCAACAGCCCATGGACACTTGTTAGAAATGCACATTCTTTTTATTTGTTTTTTTTAGATTTATTTATTTATTTATTTATTTATTTATTTATTTATTTATTTTTTTGACAGACAGAGATCACAAGTAGGCAGAGAGGCAGGCAGAGAGAGAGGAAGGGAAGCAGGCTCCCCGCTGAGCAGAGAGTCCGATGCGGGGCTCGATCCCAGGACCCTGAGATCATGACCTGGGCCGAAGGCAGAGTCTTTAATCCACTGAGCCATCCAGGTGCCCCAGAAATGCACATTCTTAAGTCCTTTCTTAGACCTACCAAATAAAAAACACTAGCAATGGGGCCTAACCACTTATATGTCAACAAGGCCTTCTTGGCAATTCTGATGCACACTCAAGTTTGAGAACTACTGTTTTATATCATCTGTTATGACTGAAGCCAAGAGAACTGAGGAATTTTCCAGTATGATCAGAAAATACCTCTGGGCTTTGGATTGCTACTCTGTTCTTAATATATTAGGTTTCTTCCTGCAGTGACAGAATGCTCAGATTTGATGAAAGGATTGGTGTCAGAGCTTACCAAATACTCTGAATGATAGGTGTGTTACAGTTTCAGCTTGAGCCTTTGATTAAATAAACACATTTTTATTGAGACCTTGAGACGCACTCAAGGTAGCTTAAGTTAAGGGGGGTGGGGTTAATGCCCACATTACATAAAAAGATTAGGAGAATCCCTTGGACATCTAAGAAGAGGAGAACTAAAATAAGATAGGACCTTGGGCAGTCTGGAGCTGAAGGATGGTTCTAAATTCAAGATCTAGCAAAACATCCTGGCAGAGCTTTTCATTCTTTTGAAGTAGGCTCACCAGGCGGAGCCCAGCGTGGGGCGCAGAGCCCAACGCAGGCCTTCAACTCACACCTTGAGATCAAGGCATGAGCAGGTGTCAAGGGTCAGACACCTAACCGGCTGAGGCACCAGGTGCCCCCATCTGGTGGCTCAGGGCACTGAGCCACCATAGTGCCCCATAACACTACACCATGACTGCGACACAGTTACAGCCTTAAACGCCTGCTTTTTAAGATCCTCCTACCCATTAGCCTCCTCTGTTTAATCCTGCTTCTGATCCTCCATTATTTTGGGTTGCAGGGATAATTTTCATTCTGCGTGTTCTAATGTTGGAAGATGTTGGACTTCTAGATCAGCCAGAGTGGAGACACCTCCTGCCTACTTTACACTTTCAGTTGTGACTTCAGAAAGACCATGCCTTAGGAATGAGGGCCATGCTCTAAGACAAAGTTCAAAACAGAGAAAGACCTGCCCTAACAAAGAATGAAGCAAGCCTGGCAGGACCCAAAAAGTTTACCAGTAAACTTAATAGTAGTTTAAATACAAAGAGAATAACAAAGGGAGGCACATATATGTAAAATGTAGGCAAATTTAAAACCAAATGTGAAGAGAAAAATCTTTTTTTTTTAAAGATTTTATTTATTTATTTGACAGACAGAGATCACAAGTAGGCAGAGAGGCAGGCAGAGAGAGAGGGGGAAGCAGGCTCCCTGCTGAGCAGAGAGCCCGATGTGGGGCTGGATCTCAGGACCCTGAGATCATGACCTGAGCCGAAGGCAGAGGCCTTAACCCACTGAGCCATCCAGGTGCCCCGTGAAGAGAAAAATCTTAAAAGCAGTCATACTTTTTTTCTTTTTAAATATTTTATTTATTTATGGGCGCCTGGGTGGCTCAGTGGGTTAAAGCCTCTGTCTTCCACTCAGGTCATGATCCCAGGGTCCTGGGATCGAGCCCCACATCGGGCTCTCTGCTCAGCGGGGAGCCTGCTTCCTCCTCCCTCTCTGCCTGCCTCTCTGCCTACTTGTGATCTCTGTCTGTCAAATAAATAAATAAAATCTTTAAAAAAAATATTTTATTTATTTATGTGTCAGAGAGAGAGAGCACAAGCAGGGGGAGCAGCAGCAGAGGGAGAAGCAGGCTCCCTGCTGAGCAAGGAGCCTTATGCAGGACTCGATCCCAGGACCCTGGGATCATGACCTGAGCCAAAGGCAGACCTTACCGACTGAGCCACCCAGGCACCTGTCTTATTGTTTTTTAAAAGAATTTACAAAAAGGGGGAAAAGCATGAATTATGACTGACTTTTCATCATAAAGAATGGAGGTCAGACAAGAATGAGATGACATTAACATTCTATAACAGAAGGAAAGAAACTGAACTATCCAGTAAAAGCATACTTCAAAAATTAAGGTGAAATAAAGCTATTTTCAGAATAACAAAAGTTTAGAGAATTTGTTCACAGCAGACCTGTGTTGTAAGAAATGCTAAGGGAAATCCTCCAAGCTAAAAAGGAATAATACTAAGCAGAAAGTTGAATCTACAACAGAATGAGAAAACCAGAAATAGGAAATATTATAAAAAAAATATAAAAGAATATCTTTTTCCTTTTCTTAATTTGTTTGAAAGACAATTGATTATCTAAAGCAAAGCCAATACCTTCCATTGTGGTGTTTCATTACTTAGACAAATAATAACAATAGCAAAAAAGATAGGCAAGATAAACAGAATTTTGCTGCTATAAGGTCCTTATATTTTAAGTGAACTAGTAGTAAAATATTAACTCTCAGTGGACAGTAATAAGTTAAGAATTCATTTGTCATCTATCTAGAAGCAGCCAGAAAAAAAATCAATGTAGGGCAAACAAAGAGATTAAAATGGAATTTTAAAAAAATACATTAATCCAAAAGACAGGACAAGAAAAGATAAAAGCAGATAGGATAAGTTGGCAAGAAATCTCGAGAGGGCACACTTAAACACACTTAAACCCAGCCATATTAATAGTGGGACTAAATGTCGAGGAATTAACCTTTCCAAGGAAAGGAAGAAACTACCAGAATAGATTGCAAAGCAAAAGCCAGCCATGAAGGAGACAGGGACTCAATTGAATGAACTAGCATGTACAGGTGAAAGGTAGAAGCAGGTGCCAGAAGGCTGGTAAAAGTATTTCAACACAAAGTAAAATTCCAGATGAGGGATGTTATCAGCAGTACACGATACTGCATAATAATAAACGATGTAATTCATCAGGAAGACACATCAATCATACACGTTATGCCATTCGTAACAGAGGCTCAGAAAACATGAGGGGAAAAACTGAAAGAGTGAAAGGGGGAAATCGACTCACCTCCAGGCAGTTGCAGATTTCATTAGCTCTCTCGCAGTGACTGATGGAGATATTGAAGATTCTCGCAATAATATCAACTAACTCAACCTAATTAACATTTACCACACCCAGCAACTGCAGAAAGAACACTCTTTTAAGTGCACTGGGATTGTTTGCCAAGATAAGCAATATCCTGGACAATAAAATATGTCCCCATGGACACCAAACAATCAAAATCTTGCAGAATTTATTTTCTGGTCCAATTAGAATTAAGTTAGACACCAATAACAAGATAACCTAGAAAATGCTCAAATGCTTGGAACTGGACAGCACACTACGGTTGCAAATAGCAACCACAAAGTATGGTAAAGCCTTTTACCTGAATGACAGTGAAAATGCTGGTCAGTTTTTCAACGATATGGTTACAGCAATGTGCAAGAGGATATGTAACCCAGAAGGATATTAGAAAAGAAGAACGGTTTCAAGCTGATGATCCAAGCTTCTACCTTAGGAAATGAGAAAAATCAAACTTGAAGTAGAAGGTAGGAAATAATAAAGAGCAGGAATCAGTGAAAAAGAGAACAACGAATATAGAAACACAATCAAGCCAAAAATTGGCATGTTGACAAGAGTAACAAAACTGATAAACCCTTAGCAAGTCTGTCTGATCAAGAAAAAGAGAAAATTATCACTATCAAGAGCAAGAGAGGGACCATTATTTTAAATTCTATGGAAATTTAAAGGATGGCAAAAAATAGTTCGAATATCTTTATAATGATAAAATTCAGCAACTTACATGAAGTCAACAAATGGTTGGAAATCATAGCCAACGCTGAAAGATACTCTAGCAGCCTTTAATTTATTAAACAAATTTCATTTGTAATCAAAATTTTCCCACAAATAAAATTCCAGACCTAGCTGGTTTCACTGGTGAAGTCTGACAAATATTTAAGAAAGAAATAATACCAGCTTTACACAAATTTATTCAGAAAATAGAGGAGAAACCACTTGCCAGCTAGTTTTTTTCATGAGGTCATCGTAGCCCAGATAACGGGCCTGACAAATATTACAAAGAGAGAAAATTAAAGATCAATATCTGAATACAAAAGTAAGAATCCTTAACAAAACATTATTAAACCGAGTCCAGCAATATGTAAAGAAGATAATACCTCATAATCAAGCTGCGTTTCTTTCCAAATTTTTAAATGGCTTAACACTAGAAAAATCAATCAATGTAATTCATATAATATAGCATGTGGCTGAAAACCCATATAAGCAGCTCAATAAAGGGAGAAAAGGCTTTGACAAAGTTTAACAGCTCTTTCTCTCAGTGAATTGAGAATATAAGGTAACTTTCTCAGAATTGAGAATATAAGGTAACTTTCTCAGTATGATAGAGCATCTACAAAAATCCTACAGCTAGCACAATACTTGATGGTCAAATATGGAATCTTTCCCCCCAAAGTGTAGAAGTCTTGGGCAGAACTTCTTGGAAAGTTATTCAAGCTATTTCCCCACCTGCCTGGTGGCTATTCCCTCTTCCTCCTTTTTCTCTCTGGGACTGTCGATGTGATGGCAGGAACTACAGCTGCCATCTTCTAACCAGGAAGGAACCTTAGAGGAACAAGCTACTTTCACTGTAGACTCTCTTACCTATGCTGAACACAGTTCTTAGTTAATACAAGAAGTAACTTCCGTTGAGTACTGATTATATACTCAGTTTTATTGGAAGTGGTCATTTCTTTTGTCATTTCAACCCCCGCAACTCTTTGAAGTGGCCATTACGTACCTCTGTGGCAGATGAGTAAGTGAGCTGAAATAGAGTAAGTCAGCAGTAAACAGAAAAATCTCACTTCTTTCAGGCAACCTTCCTAAAGAACATTAACCAATTCTTCCTCTGCGTTCCTGTCTAGCATATATCGTACCTCACAACAGATTTATTTTAGATATGGAAGCATACACTCTTGTCATATTCAGGGAAGTCCTTTTGGTGTCTGGAATGATGTCTTACTCACCATGATATGTCTTACTCACCATGATATTTCTAGTGCTTGAACAGAATTTTTAAAAATATACAGATATAAAGCCTATTTAAAAGAGAAATAAAATATAGAGAACGTACTGTCCTGCAGTGTATTCTTCAGGGTTTCTTTTATTAAGAAGACCAACTATACAGGGGAGACTAGAGCAAGTGGCAACCAGCACTTTAAGCACTGGGATGCCAAGACCTGAACAATTCTTGCCATCTGCCGTCTCCCGCCAAGTGATTTCTGGTGCCTTCACGTTCTAAGACCCCTGAGCCCCACCTTGTTTCATATCCTGGGAATGCAAAATGCTGTGTTTGAAAGGCAGTTGATAAACTGACTAGCGCAGCAGATAAGAAAAAGCATCTGGGGGTGCCTGGGTGGCTCCGTTGGTTAAGTGACTGCCTTCAGCTCAGGTCCTGAATCCAGGGTCTTGGGACAGAGCCCTGGCTCCGGACTCAGAGGAGAGCCTGCTTCTCCCTCTCCCTCCACCCCCTACCCCATACTTAGGCTCTCTCTCAAGCATGCAAGCACGCGTTCTCTTGCTCTCTATCTCAAATAAATAAATAAATAAAATCTTAGGGAAAAAAAAAAGAAAAAGACATCCAGCTGGGTATTCCATATTAAAGGAAGAGAAAGGAAAAATAACACACATATTGTCTCAGCCTCAAGGTATTCCCACTGCTGCTTACTGTGATCTAAGAGGAAGACTTTTCCATCTCTGAGCTGCTGTGGTCCTGCTCTCTGTGCATGTGGTTCGTGTCCCTCAAACTTAATCCAGCCCATTGGAGGGGCTCTCTCTTTTCTGAGTGTCTGCTTAAAAGCCATGACCCTTCTCCTTCACATTCAAGGCACACTTAGCTCTCCAGCAAGACCCTGGATATAAGTCTTATCATTAAAAGAAGCCTCCAAGTGTTTATTTCTGTTCCCATTTTGTCCCTGGGGCTCATTCGCATTCACACAGTCACCTGGCTCACTCCAGCCAGGTGAGAGAAAACGGACCACATTCTAGACAGGGAAAACAGACCAAATCTCATTAAGGACTAAGTTGTTCGGGGGCCTTTTCTTTCCCGGTCCCCTCCTTTCCCATTGTCTTCTTTCCCTCTTTATCCTCCCAACCCCCATTTCCTCTTTGGTATCATGAAAAATGAGTGATAGTGTTTGAGGCACAGCTTTGAATGAAAAGTCACAGTATTTACACCTGAGAACCGAAATGTGATTTATTATGAACCTAGAAAAGATAGAAGACAAAAAAGATGTCCCTGTTGGTATCCAGAGATCGAGGACCCATCCAGGAAGAGAAATGATTCCTGGATATTTGAAGAGCCTGTCTCTTAGATCATTTTAAGACCCGAGCCTAGGTTATACCCTATCACTTTTTCTGAGAAAGGCTGAAGAACTAGAGTTTTGATTTTGTGAGTTTGGGATTATTTCTCTAAGTCTTCAGGCACCAAGTTTGTACCTAGAGACCAGATTGTCAACTTTGAGTGCTCAGCACTGGTCAGAACTCAGAATATTCAGGATGAGTCAGCCCCTGTCCTGTTCCCCCTTACCACCAAAACATTGTTTTGTTTTTGGGTTTTGTTTTTTGTTTTTGTTTTTGTTTTTGTTTTTGTTTTTGTCTGTCAGCACACAAAGTTCTTGGCTATAATAAGTTAAGAATGAACTAGGCAACACATACACTTTCTCACAATTTCCAAAATTTCTCCAGCAAGAGCATAAAATTTGCTAAGAAAGGCTTAGGATTATCTAACACACAATTTCTTGCTGTCGTGCTGTTCATCACTCCCAGAAGTGCTCAAGTCATCAGCGTCAGAGTTTGGGTATGTCAGTATATCACCAGTCCCCCGTGTAGTCTGTAGGGGTCTCATTGTCTTTGCCTGGACACCCAGAAAGTCTGTCGTCCCCAGCATCCCACGAGCCAGACCAATGACAAAAGGGGAGCCCAGACTCTGGAGGTGAGAAGCAGAGAAGAGCCTGACCAATTTCTTGCCTAGGAAACAATCAGAGAAGGTGCATGATAAGGAGCTCAGGGTTCTGTCTCTCAGGATTCTGAGGTCACCCTGCTCCCATGTCATGTTATCTTTCAGGACCTGGGACTTCCGCTGCCATCACTGACTTCCCAGGACAGAGAGCCAGCCCAAGTGCAGTGAACTCTTGAGGATATTTTTAGGGTCCCATCTTTTGGATGACTGCCCAACCCTGTCTGCTAAGTGCTCCCTTCTGAGGAGGCCCTGAGCTGACTTGCTAAGATCTCTTGCTAGGGTCTTTTATGGTGCCCTGAAGATAGATGGCTGAACCCACTGGGGGCACATTCTTCTTCAGGGAAGATCAGACGTGGTCTGCAGGGAGCCCGGCACAGCTACCTTCCAATCCAGCTTGGCCCTGAGTGTCCAGAGAAAATAACACGTCTCCTTAGGAAGACTTGTGCCTTCAATGAGACAGATCAGCAAAGAACGAATTGGTTTTTAAGACCTCCTAATCAATTATTTATGCTCATAATAGTTAACAGTCTCGGTGCCGTGTGTTTTCTATACAGTATTTTGTTTTATCCCTGACAACCCAACGTACTGGGTAGCTTTACTATCCCGTCTTGCAGCTGTGGGTAGTGAGACTCAGAATATAAATGACGTTGTCAAAGGAGAACGTAAGTAAGTGGCAGAGTCAGGAACCAGTCCTTAGAGTATAATTTAAAAGGAAAAAACCTGAGGCACCTGGGTGGCTCAGTGGGTTAAAGCCTCTGCCTTTGGCTCAGGTCATGATCCTGGGGTCCTGGGATCGAGCCCCCCATCGGGCTCTCTGCTCCGCGGGGAGCCTGCTTCCTCCTCTCTCTCTCTCTCTACCTGCCTCTCTGCCTACTTGTGATATCTGTCTGTCAAATAAATAAAATTAAAAAAAAAAAAGGAAAAAAACCCAAACTGGTTTGTGATGTAGAAGTCAGTCACTTACACTCTTGGGGGTCAGCCAGTACGGGCAGACAGCTTCGGTAACGTTTTGACCCTCCTCTGTCAGCCCCTGCAAGAGTGACCCCCGCGTCCTTTACTGCGGCTTGTGGTGCCTCGACTGGGAGTTCCCGGGAAAGTGAAGGTGTTGGCATCAACAGCACTCTTGTTGCTGGGGTTCAGTCAGGAAGAGGTCCAGAGGAGCTCCGTCCTGAGCTAGGGGTTGCAGGGAGGGACCAGTGTGGATCGTTTTTGAGGAGGTAGAAGGGCTTTTCAGGAAAGGACATAGAAGAAAGGCAAGGGGATGGTTATAACAGGAGTTAGAATAATGGAATGGAATAATGAAAAGTAATCTGGGATAGGCATGGAGGACTGAGCTGAAATGGAGTCCTTGGAAATGGAAGAAATGGTGATTTCTAAGAACAGAGAGAGAGGGGCGCCTGGGTGGCTCAGTGGGTTAAAGCCTCTGCCTTCAGCTCAGGTCATGGTCTCAGGGTCCTGGGATAGAGCCCTGCATCGGGCTCTCTGCTCTTCAGGGAGCCTGCTTCCTCCTCTCTCTCTGCCTGCCTCTCTGCCTACTTGTCTGTCAAATAAATAAGTGAAAAATCTTAAAAAAAAAAAAAAAAAGAACAGAGAGACAACTAGGTTTGGATTTGTAATAATTAAGCTCCCTTTTAAATTTACAGCCAGGGAGGACTTCCATCCGAACTCTGCTGGGGTTTTTTTCTTCCAGTTTGAGGAACTGCCTTAGGAGATGGAGAAACCTTCCCACCCGGAGCCACAGAAGAGAAGCTGGTCTCTGGACAGGCTGTTCCCCGTCGTGTTAGCACAGGTGTCTCCCCAGCGGAGAAAGCGCCCCCCACCCCCACAAAGCTGAACTGACACAGTGGCAGAAAACCCACTGTCACTCCTTTCACCTTCGCCCAAGAAATGGCAGCATCTGCATGGGGTTCTCTAGGACTCTGCTCTCCATGGAGGGGGGACACTGACTCAGAAATCTCGCTCAGTTCGCTCTGAGACTCTGTGAGCTGCTGAGTCACTTAACAGAAAGCACCTCAATCCAGAACACCAATCTGTCTCTACCCCACACAGAATAACCACCTTTTTGAAAAGCAGCAACTTCTAATGTTGTAGTTCGAGATCCTTTGGCACTCTGAAAACACGCTCTACCGAGGGCTGTTTGCTAAGACCAGCGGCTGCTTCTGTCATGGAGAAGTAAGAAAAGATGATTTTGTTGTATTGAAACAAGGCGTGTGTTCAGGGCAAAGCGGCAGCAGGCTTGGGATGGGGAGAAGAGAAGTCAGAGAAAGCCGTGCATACAACGTCTGTAAAGAAAATGTTTTATTTAAAGTGTTAAATACCATCACCAGAATGAATGTGATTTACATTAGTTGGTGTTCGTTACAGGACTAATCTGCCCTTTTTTTTTTTTCCAACTGGAATTCCCTTTACTTTTAAAACATACTATGTACAGGGCAGCCATGGTCACTGGAGTAGTGCTATTTACACGACTAAACCACAAGTCGAGGTGCAGACATGTGAAAATTAAAAAAAAAATACACCCACTTTTTAAATAAATACTGCATAATGACGAGTATGTACAAATATTCCATACAGTCATGTCCTTCTTAATAAAATTAGAAATAATTTTTATAGGAATATGCACAAAAAATTATGTGACTGCATCTTCATATCAGGAAAATGGTAAACGTTTATTCTAAGGGAGAGTATAGACACTACAGGCCTATTAAATTAATTGCTGCTGGTACACAAGTGTCTAAATTATTTCCATAGAGTTTATTCGTTCTTTTGACAACTTTACCTGGGGCCATCGTAGATCACACAAGATCAAGACACAGTCTCGGTGTATTTCATATTGCACCACATAAAGAGAAGGCATTTTTAGTGATACTCATTTTAACTTTTGCACCATACAAGCATGATGGTTTTTAATGGTCAGCATGGAATTTAAAAAGGGAAAAAAAAAAAAAAAAGGAAAGAAAGGAGAAAGCAATTTTTGTGCATGGCCTTAAGTGGTTTGTATGTGGATTTCAAAAGTTTCTGCAAGAAATTAAAATCAACCTGGAAGAATGTGTTATCAAAGTGTATGTAAAGAAACAAAGTATGGGTGGCTTTATTATATTAACCAGTGACTTTTCCTCTCAAGAGGGGAACTTAAGAGGAACTTGACCTTGCAGCACCACCCAATGGTAATGACTGTAAAACCAAAGGCAGGGGTTTGACCTTGGGGGATTCAGGGTGTAGACTTTTGGTGATGGCATCAAAGAACTATTAATAGGCAGACAGACTTTCTTTGAGTCACCTAAAAATTGGAGCTTTAAAATTATTTCTTGCATATTTATGTTTACTATATTTCTTTAGAAATATAATTTGTGAAAAATTGTATTTTACTACAGAAAAATGAATTAATAAACAGCCCTGTGTTTCAGGCTCCAAATTTTTAGCAGTGTTTTTCTATTCACATAGTAAATGGAAATTGGCTAAAGAAATTGCTTTAATTAATTAAAAAACAAAACCTAAGACCTTCTAGAAATCATACTTTAACCCCTGTATGAATAATGCTGGTGCTAAAACAAAATTATTAGACATTACATGTTTTTAGGGTTTTCCTGTAAACTGAACTTTGAAGGTGAAAAGAAAAGTACCATGCACTGTACAATAAATTGCAAAAGTTCAAATATCTTCTTTATCAAATACATGCTGACTTACTTGAATGTACTCCCAAGTCATGTTGCAAAATCCTTTTCAACATGCTTGAAATAAAGAAAGCTCTTAGTTTTTGTTTTTTGTTTTTTTTCTCTTGAGAAACTCATAAATTCAGAAGCATCTACAGCTCTGAATCAAACACAGGGTATAAGGAGTATCAGGTCAAAAACTTGTAATCTTTTAGTATAATGTTCACTCTGGTAGGGAGAAAGAAAATGAGAGATTAAAAGAGAAGAGAGGAAAAGTGAGACAGAGAAGAGGAAGAAAGATGTGAACAATTTGCACATATGGAACTTTATAAGATTTGTATATTTAACATGGAAATAAATTGAATATAGTACGCTTATTTGTCGCATACAGAGAATTTTAAGTATCTTCTAGAAAGTATTCTCATTTGTAATGTCTGCCAAAACACAGACTATGATTAAAGAATAAACATGGTGTGTCTTCGTACCACCCTGTTGCATTCTCTTCGCCTTTTAAAACCATGCAATAGTGAAATTTATTTTTAAAAATAATATAAATTGTTGAAAATGGCTGATTTTTATTCTTTTTTTTTTTTTGCAAGTTGCAGCCCCAAAAAAATAATTTAAGTATTCAGCTAATCTGTGTCCATGCAAAAAAAAGTTTCTTTAATTTCATCCAGTAGAGTGGAGCCACAGGATTTTGTTTTTCAGAGTCCAACACATAATGGCATGAGGGAATGGCGTGCCTGCTGGAGCTCTGAAGTCTGCCACGGCTTACGCTGGACAGTCTGCTCCTGGTCCCCGTGCAGAGGAGGGCTGATGTCTGTCCCGGACCGCTTCTTTGGTCTTCCGCTTTTCACCTGATGCTTCCGAGGACTTCACTCCTTGACTTGTAACATGGCTTCATGACTGTATAGCTCCATTTCTGTGGCATAATAGGGCTTTGGGGTCAGAGAAATGAAGAAAAAGGAACGATAAAAATAGAAAGGTGCCATTGAAAAGGGCTTTTGTTGCATGAAACTGACTGATTCTTTGAGATTAATCCATGGCTTCAGATTGGACCCAAACTCAAGTGTTCTTGAATTCCAAGCCTGATAGTTCTTCATAACTCTGCTCTTTGACCTGAGGACCATCTTTAGGGCACAATGTGTGCAACTTCCTCTGAGAACACAGGATCGCTTTGTATCCCTAGAAACAGGCTCAGAAGACACAACATTAAGCATGCAGTGTTACCAGGGTTTGCGACCTGTGGGTTGTTTTTTTGTTGTTTTTTTGTTTTTTTGTAACGCTGGTTGCTATGACAACAGTTTTACAGCTGCTATGAACGAGAGTAAGAAGGTCCAGTTGAACTTTCCAGAGAGGATTGGGAAGCTCTTCTTGTCAGAGGGGCCAAGGTTGGATCTACTAGGGAGGAAGGGGGGAAAAGTTTGAACCATCCAATCACCATATTGGACAGCTCCAGTTCATCTAAAAGTATCTGGGCCACTCCCATAAAGGATTTGTGATCCATGCGACCATAATCTCCCCAGACAATGATCTGTTGGCAAAAGAAAAAGGAGAGTGAGGTCAGCATCGTTATGTACATGGACACTTGCAAAATAAAATACATTTGGCTAACATGCTATCATCAAACATCAAATTCCACAGTTGTGTTTTCATGGTTGGGGTAGTGGTCTTGAACTTCTAGAATCCAAAGGCACATGAGGAAAAGTGTACTGGAGTGTTCACATCCTAAGGAGTCTGGGAAAACTGGAGTTTGTGTCTGATGGGGGCTGGCAAGTCTCTAGCTCACTGGAGAGGAAACCACGGCATCCATGGCTTGATAACATGGGTCACTGCTTTGACATTTCCCAAGAATTTCAGCTGAGAGCAATGGAGGAGAATGCGGTAAGACATGTGGGTCTAAGGTCTGAGTCCATGAAAACACTTTCCTATATAAGGGAGAAACCATTCAGTAAATACCTGTAAAACCTTCCCCTGGGGACTTTCTTCGAAAGATAATAGCTGTTGGTAAAGGGGTTCCAGTGTTTTTCTCGCCACCTTTGTTTTCTTTTTGGCTATGCAGACTCCGTTATCCAACAGATACACCTTCACATATGGTGCTTGGGAAAGAAAACACCGAGGGGAGGGTTAAGTGACAAGCTGCCAGTTACGAAACGCCCAACTTGCAGAGGATATCTGTAATGGCTCAGTTTTAGGCCAAAAGAACTAGCAATCAAAGGTCAACCGTCTTTCCACATGATGTCAAAATCATTAACTAACTAAGTCCCTATCAGCCACTGAAGGAATTTAGGCAACTTTAACCTAGAGGCTACTCTGAGTTGATTACCATCAATGGTATTCATTGATGAATGCCATCAAATGGTTTTATAGATTTAAACAATGCATTAAATAAGGTGCAATGCTTCCAATCCCTAACAATGTTCAAGAGAGAAGTCTTTCTCAGTCTTTCATTTGTCAGTACTTAAACCTAAATAAACACGCTTGAGATGACATCTTTTCATAAGTAAATTATAACATAAATAATATAATTTCTATAATAAATACATAATATAATTATGTAATAATAAATATAAAATTTTTTCTAAATAACAGTCATTTACTAATCAAAAGGGTTTATTTGTTGATGGTGGTGTGGGTACAAGGCAGGGGGCTTTGATGTAATACGTTCACATAAGCGGGGAAGAGGCAGCTAATTATGAATTGTTTGACTTGAAAAGTACTTGACTCTCCATAAAAGCATTTTCACGCAGGTACAAATTACGGTATTCTTTATGGCACAGTGGGTTAACCAGCTCCAAGACCTTTGTAAATACAATTGACTTAACCATCCTGCAAGATGGTACACATTATCATTTAGAATTTCTGCAAGGACAGGGAAGTTACAAAATTTAAAACTATTCCTCAGTCACTGGAGGTGCCGGGGTGAGAACCGAATTTCAGAGTCCTCGCTAATTGTTCCACATATCGGATCTCTTGTTCTATACGTCTCTGTGCAGTGGGCCTGTGTCATTTTCCAGGCCTCCGGGCACCTTCGATTATGACATTACAGTAGGACATGTGTGACTTCGTAATACAAAATGCTAATGACGCCTCTCTTTCCTTGCACATTACAGGAAGTAAGAGTCAGTCTAATTAGAATGTCCTAGATACAAAAGCTTATGCTGCTTTGGAAACCTATATCTATCTTTATTCTATTTTTTAAAAAATCTATCTTTATTCTAATGCAGAGCTTTAAGAATTCCCAAGGAGAATTTTGAAGCTCCAGATAAAGAAGAACACAAAATACCAGCTAATAAGAAAAAGAAATTCTTATGTACATGTTTATTTTGTAATGGTTTCTACTACATACATACATACTTAACTTAATAAGGTTAACTTGAATTATTTAACTTAAGTTATCCTTACCAGACCACCCTCACTGCATGCTCACTTGGGATAACCACACAAACTACTACAGGTAACAGACTCACTGATTAGTATCTTTAATGATCTAAAAACAAAGTTTTCAGCATTGAATCAAAAACAAAGTCTCTGAATTGAAAAGTAGGCATTGCAAATCATAGAATCCCTTCTGTTCTTACCTGGCAGTGTCTTGGAACCTGGTTTTACAACAAGGCCACGAGCCCGAATGATTTCCACCTCCAACTGTCCCTTTTTGTCCATCATTCCTACCTGAATGTCACCTAAAGGTGCGTGAGGAAGAAAGAGACAAGCCTTAGTGTACAAACGCAGTAAGAAGCAGGCTTGTGTCAAAGACCTTGGTTTTATACCACTTCCTCATTTCCCATATATTTTCATAAATTTAAATATATTTAAAATTCTATCAATGATCTCTTACTTTAACAAGCATATCAATTAACTTGGGGAAAAGCATCAGTTCAAATTCTTTTATTGGTACAATAAAAACACTTATTCCTGTGGACAATACTGCTAAAGATCCCATGAAACGAGAGAATGTAATTTTCAATAATCTAAAGGAGGAACAACGAAATCGCATGACAAAAAATTCTTACCCATTGCAGGTGTAGCCAGAGTCTGGCGCCCCACTAGCTGGGCAGGGCCAAGGCCATCCAGGAAATCGCTGAACTGGCTATCGGAGGCCAGGCGGACACCAGGGAAAATCAGACTAAAAGCAAAATAACACATGGGATTAAACCTTCAACCCATTTACTTTCAGGCAGCTCGGGTTTCCCTCTTGCCCCTACTCAGGAGCAGGAACAGTTGCCACTTGTATTAATGGACCCCATCACTGCATTCCACCACCCGTGGCTCACCCGTTCTCATTCTCTAGCGGCCCATGTATGTCACCAGAAGCACCTGTCACGCCGGACTGCAGGCTGCTGTGTATGTGTCTTTCTCCTCCTTGTCTGGAGGGCCTGGTCTATGATTTCTATCAGTAGGGCTCGCTACCTACTGAGCCCTTACTCCACGAATAGGCATTAGTGGATTTAATCCTCTTAGCTGCACTGGGAGATAGATTCTATTATCCTGTTTTACAGATGAAGAAACTCTTCTAGATCATTCCCATCAGTACACAAAACCTGCTGTTATTCTTCCACCCTAAAAAAAAAACAAAAAAAATCTTCTACCTTAAAAAAAACCCACTTAAAAAAAAAATCCCTTTCCTAACTCCCCTTCCTACTCTAGCTCCCACCCCATTTCTCTACTCAAAGCTCCTTGAAAGAGTTTATTCTACGGGCTGTCTTCAGTTTCTTTTTTCTTGTTCTCCCTTGAAACTCTGTATTCAGTTTTTCCTTGTTCTCTTGCTTGCTTGATTTTTCTCCACCCACCAAGGTCACCAGAGGGCCACATGGGTAACCCAACCGTTCATTCTCAGCACTTGTCTGATTTAACACATTAGTACCAGCTGACACAATGGAGCCCTCCCTCTTCATTGAAACACTTCGTCCACTTTGATTCCCAGACCCTCTGGTTCCCTGATTTTCCTCTTTGGCCACTCTACCTCAGTCTCCCTTACTGGTTCTACCATTAAGCATTGAGAGCCCAATACTTTGACTTCTTATTTTTCCTGCATGCCCCAGTCTCCTTGGTAACCTGATGCAGTTTCACGGGTTTAAAGGCCATCTCTGCTGACATGACCTAGATTGCCATCTCCGGCCTGGACCACAGACCTGCTATTCGTATTAGATCTGCTTTGCCTACCTGTCTGCTTGGATGTCGAACAGGCAACTGATACTCAACTTATCCCAAACTGACTCCCAACCTCAAAACAAACGAAAAGCCAAAGTCTGTTCCTCTCAAGGGATTCTCATCTTAAATGGCAACTTCATTCTTTCAACTGTCCAGCCTTGGGGTAGCCTTTCCTCTTTGTTATGGACTGAACCTTGTCCCCCCACCAATGCATACGTTGAAGCCTTAACCCCCAGTATGACACGTACATGGACGTAGGGCCTTTAAAGAGCTAATTATGGTTAAATGAGCTCGTAAGGGTGGGGCCCTACTCTAATCTAACCTAATCTGATGGTTTCCTTTTAAGAAGAACAAGAGACTTCAGGGGTTTGCTTGCACAGGAGAAACACCATGCGAGCACACACTGAGAGGAGGCCATCTGCAAGCCAAGGAGAGACGCCCCAGGAAAAACCGAGCCGGGTAACACCTTGATCTTGGACTTCTAGTCTCCAGAACTATGAGAAAATAAATGTCTGTTGTTTAAGCTACCCAATCTTTGGTATTTTGTTAGGGCAGCCCTAGCAAACGGATACACCCCCTTTCTCTCCTTACTCACATCAGATGTACCAATAAATCTTATAGGCTCTACTGTAAAAATGCACCCAGAATGTGACCTCGCATTATAATGCTACCACTGTGGTCCCAGCCTTTATCTTCTGTCTGCGGTATAACTGAACAGTCCTCTGGATGTTTCCTCTGTGGCCAAATTTATTTTCCACCTCTGCAGCAATCAGAACGGTCTGTTAAAATTCAAGTCAGGTAACATCAGGACTCTGCTCAAATCCTCCATTGGTTTCTCGTCCCTCTCAGAGGAAAAGCAAAGTCCTCACAGTGTTATTATAAAGTCGATGCAAGCTGTCCACTCCTTCACCCCCATGTTAATTTCTGCTCCCGCCCTTCGTGCACAGTGCTGCCTTCCCCACCGCTGATGGTGGGCAAACTAATGTTCTTCCCTCGAATGTCCACATTCTTCAAATCTTTACCCAAATACATTTTTTTCCCCTGTCCCTACATGAAACCCACCCCTGCCCTCTCTCATCTCTATTCCTTTCTTTTTCTCTTTAGCACTCACACTACCTAATCTACTATATATTTTATGAATTTTCCTTATATATATATGTATTAACAACTTTTCTTATTTATTGTCCATCTTATCTATTAGACCATAAGTTTGGTGAGTGTAGGGGTTTTTGTTTGTTTGTTTGTTTCTATTTTGTTCACTGATATAACTCCAGCCCCTAGAACCATGTCTGGAATATTGTAAGCACCTAATAAATACCTGTTAAGCAATTAATTAAAATGTAACTGAGAAAAGTTAAATAATTGCCCAAGTTTCTACAGTACCAAAAAACAGAGGAGAACTTAAGCCTATATGATTTTAAAAAGCCGATGGTCTTAACCACTAACTGATTTTGGCCCCCTTGTATGACGTATATACCAACTCAGCACAGTGCCTAGAACACTGGAAGGCGTGAAAATATTTGTTGAATGAATACACATATTCAACCCATTTCTCCCATACGATATAAACATCTGGGGTGCCAGGGGCCACAGCTGGGACATTTTTGTATCCCTAACAGCATCTACCATAGCATTCTGCAATGAGGAAAGCTCAGTGCACATTCATTTTTTAATTGCTTCTCCATCCCTTTTAAGACGTCCTTGATGAATGTCAAATCTGTTTCTTCCCCCAACCTAAATCCCCAAATACATAGTTAATCCAACATTTTAACTGGTATCCCACACAATCTTACTGATAAATGTATGGAAACCATATACCTCTCCTGTATTTATATAGTCATGCTAGACGAACGTTCCTCTTTGCCTCACATCTGGCCACATCTTTGTTGTCTAAATGTCGGATGCTTCCATGCTGACGACAGAGTGAGGTCAGTAAACCCCACTCTCCTTGATTATCCTCCTCTGTGCACCATCTATGGACCTGTGGTTGCTGATTAGTGTTAATTTGTTGGTGTCGGGGCTACATTATCTCGACAAATGCTTTGAAAATGTCCGGGCTACAGCTGATTCAAGGAAAAGCTACTGCGAACTACATCAAGGAAGGGCTCACTACCTTCCTTTGTGGCATTATGTCTATCTGAACTGCCTGCTACTTCCAGGAATGAAGTATGTGTCAGGTATTCTAGAATTTTTAGGAATCCCTCTTAAGAGCCAAGATTAGAGAAATTAGCATTGTTCATGTGGTATGGCTGGAGAGCCTACTCTTTTCTGGGTGTCTCTGTATTATCTGACACCAGGCAAACTTTTCCGTGCATGTATTGTGACAGTCACATTTTAGCATCTTGCTATTAAAGCAAAACACTTTATCCTCAAACCTATTTCCCTTGATGTAACAAGCCAGCTAGGTCCCACTTCTCGGGGATAGGCGAGCAAAAGTTCTCTTCACAGCACATCAGCCAGTGGAAATGAAAATGGCACTCTTGAGAGTGTGAGTTAGCTTCTGGGAAAGCACAGAGAGAGACAGAGAGAGAGAGGAAGGAGACAGTCCTCGTAAGGCATGGAGGAGACGCACACCACGGCTGGCCTCACTCACTTTCCTTCTGAGCTATAGCTGTTCATGCTGCCGTCAGTCGATTCTCGGCTTGCCTGGCGAGTCATCCAATTCCTCATTTCCACAGCGAGGCCCGTTTCTGTGCTCCTCTGGACAGTGCTCCGTAGCTTTTTACCTCCTGCTTCTGCACAGACAGAAAACAAGAGGCATGATAGCTTTGTCATCACCATCTGGTAACGAAAAATACTCAGCCAACGTGGTGAAGGTCCTCACATGGAAAGAACTGCAGAAAGACAAAGTGCTCTTATTAAGGAGACACACTGAAAAGGTATTTCCCACAATGTCTTGTTGTGTGGGATGAAAATATTCTTAAAAAATCTTCAAGAAGCACAAAATACCATTGTTTTTTTTTTTCCCATTTAAAGCAGTGTTCGAGTTGGTTACAAAAGGAACAAAAAGGTTCAAACTAAGGAAAACAAAATAAGCTTTGTTTTCACTGTAATATTTAAATGTTAATTTATGCCTGTCTTTTTCTTTTTCCTTTCTTCTGATCATAATGAAATGATTAAGCCTTGACTCTGTTTCCAAAGAACAGGTGATGAGTAAACCTCAATTCTAGCCTTAACTCTCACACAAAAACCTGATATTGGAGGGTGATCGATATTAGAAGACAAAGAAAGCCATACAAGGGAGATAACCTGTCTGATATAGTTTTATATCTGTTGGTAACTTTCAGAGAGACTGTCAAAGGGAATGCAAAAGCCCAGCAATGCCATGTGAGAAGAGCTTTCTAACTTGGGATCACGAGCAGTCATGTCCTTAAGGAGGTTCAATAGTTTGAATATGAGATTAACTTATAGGAGTCAATGAGAAGATCAAACGGGAAACTGAGTCAGAGACCACAGATGTGACAGAGTGTAAGAAGCACAAGTGATTTGGACAGGTCAGGGAGGAAGGAGCTTGACAGAGGGAGTGGGATTTTAGCTGGGTTTGAGAAGTGGATACACTGGGACCTGAGAGGCAAGAAGGAAGTGTTTGGGGCCAAGGCAAGGGCCTAGACAAAGGCATGAAGGCAGGAAAAACCATGTGCTGCTGAGGGATGATGGGAGTAACCAGATGAAGAGTAATGGTGGGGGAGTGTCAGACAAGAACCTGAGCCCCCAACACAAAGGGCCCTGCATGTCAGAATGTGGAGCAGAGAGACCGCTAAAGCGGGAGGGACGGGGACAGTCCAAACTATTTGTCTTAATTTACTTCTTGTTGGGCCTAAATATGTATCTACATTGACCACGCATACCATTAGCTTTTGGGGTTGTGGTAAGCTCTTTCAATGCCTGATACTAGTAATTTCATTTTAGGTCAATAAACATTTGCTGATATTGACCTTGACTTCTTGAAATTTCTCCAGCAACAACTTAGAATATTTGCTCACCCTTTTGAAACACTGCTTTAAATTTCATCTCTTTTCTACTTCCAATCTCCATGTCCACCAAAATGCTCTAAAGTTTATATCAAACATAAGTTATGACTGATCTACCACTCAGTTCCATAATATGAGGCTGATATTTTAGAAAATTGATAGTAGACATGTTGTACTGATATGAACTGTAAGAGAATCTAAAGCATCTGTGATTGATGAGGGAAGGCTCTTCTTTACCAAGAAACATTAGTTACATTTAATACATTTAATAAGTGTCAAAGGAATGATAAAAATTTTAAATGACCAATTTGCAACCTCCAATGGAATAAATGGTTCAGATAAGGCACATCAATGGATGCTAACAGCATTAGATGAAAGGATATTCCCATGAGCCCCCCCACCCAAAAAAAAACCATTCCACAATTTAGTTTTATTTGTTAAAGGTAAACACGGACTTTAAGTCTGGGAGACCAGCCAGCTATCACCATCTTAATCAAGTGATCAAACTTAGTAGCACTGATAGTGGGACAATCATAGGTACCTCCTGTGATACTGGAGTACCAGTACCACAGTACACAGTACACAGTACACAGTACACAGTACCACAGTACACAGTACCACAGTACACAGTACACAGTACACAGTACACAGTACACAGTACCACAGTACACAGTACACAGTACACAGTACACAGTACACAGTACACAGTACCACCGATCAAGTCAGTCCAGACAAAAATATGCAAACTTTCTAATTAGGTCTTTGGAACCAACTTCTAGTTTTCTAAAAACCAGAGGACCGAGTAAATGATAAATCACACACACACACACACACACACACACACACACGTACAAACACACACACACACAGTAAACAAACACAGAACATGGGGTTTTGTTCAAGAGAATTGGCTTAGTCTCTTTAAAAAAGTTAACATCATGAAAACAAACAAATAAACTAACAAGGTCGGGGAATCGGTCCAGATTTTAAAATATCACAGAGACGTAACCATTCAATTCTATGAGTATACTTTGGCTTCTTTTTGGGGAAAAAAACAAAACAAGAAACCCTAAAAGCAAAACACTCTAAAAGCAATTTTACGGCAAATAAGGAAAATCTGAACATGGACTGGATATTAGGATAAGAAAATTTTTAATTTTCCTACGTTGATATTGACATGTATTATAAAAAATACCCTTATCATTAGAGATCCATGCTGAAGAACTTACACCTGAAATGTTATAATGTCTGCAACTTCCTTCCAAACAGTAGAGCAGAAAATACACATATACAGAAAAAAGAGAAAACATTTTTAGAAAAAGGACGGGGATGAAGAGACGCTTGTACTAAAAAATTTAATATTGATGAGTATTTCACGGTGCTCTCCCAACAGCCACATCCCAAAGTCATACAGTTCTGTTCAGTTGTGCAGCAGAATCATGGAAGGTACCGGGCTGTTGTGAGGAGCCCGGCCAAGGGCTAGGTCCTGGGCTCTCCACGCGGCTGTACTGTTTTCTTCCCATGAAGAACGCCCGTGCGGAAAATCACCTCCAAGTGAGCTGTACCACTGCAGGAGCTGAAAAATGTGGAATGAGGAGGTCTACAGGAGACATAGGACCTTCAAAGGAAACGAGATTCCTAAAAGTGTCAGGACATAACATCTGACTCCACCACAGCCAGAATAATATAATAATATGAAAACCTGCTGTTCCAGGGTGATGAGATCCAGCTACCATTTGCCAAAGAGGAATAATACAACAAACGCGTGATCCCTGGGTTTACAGACCCCTTTTACTTGCATTCTCTTCAGAACTCCAACAATCCCCATTTACAGATACAGCGTCCAGGGGCCCTGGCAGCTTACACAGAAAGTGACACAGCTGAAGTTGATACACAGTTCCCTGATCCAAATTCTCCACTATTCACTGACTTGTTGTCACCATACAGTCAGTGGGTAGGCCGTGCAGCGAGCTCTGTAACTGCACATCGAAGGCCCCGTGAGCAGTGGCCAGTGGGGTGGGAAGGGCAGGGCCCTGGGAAGGGCTCAGGCCCTGGTGTCGGACTGTTTCTCTGTGAATCCCCACTTAACCAGAAACAAGCTGGGTGGCACTGAACCCATTACTTAGTCCCTCGGTGACTCAGTTTTCTTAAAACTGTGAAATGGCAAGGACAGTAATGCCTACCTCATGGATTTTTGTGAGGAAAAGAAAAACACTATTTCAAGTGATTAGGATAGTACCTGATATATAGAGAATCTTCAATTAAGGGTACTGTCCTTACTATTATTACCAGGTAGGGAATCAGAAAACATATTCCAAGCCAATCTCTACCCCTGATCAGCGGACTCTGTGGCCTCTCTTGAGTCAGAGCCTGAGTCTCTGGCTCCTCGTTTATGAAAAAGTCAGGGAATGGGGGAGGGGGTGGTAACAAATGATCTCTGCTGTCCTTTAGCTACGAAGTCTATGACTTTGTGTCATTAGTGTGTGACCAAGATCATGATTAATGGCAGACACGGAGGAGATAAAGCTACTCATTGTCATCTGATGCAATCAGAGAATCGTAAGCAACATGCTGCGTGTTTATAATAGGTCTTTATGTCTTTTAAATGTACTTTGATCTAATGCACACGCAGACTTTTTAAAAAAGTAAATGTATTTTTCAGTACTATAAACCCTTTTGCATGACATTCACAATAAAAATAATTTTATCTAAATACAGTGGATCGTGGTGATTCATATTTAATGTTCCAAATGCTTTGTCATGTCACCCACCCTGAAAACTGAATCTGGAGAACAGCGGATGTGGGCGTCTACATAAGGTAAGGGTAGTAGGCAGAATTCTAAAATGGCCCCATGGTTATGTTACCTTACCTGGCAAAAGGGATTTGACTGATGTAATTAAGGTTACTAATCGGTTGACCTAAAGATAGGGAGATTATCCAAGTGGGCCTGATAAAGCCACATGGGCCTTTTATTTTTTTTAAAAAATTTTTAAAGATTTTATTTATTTATTTATTTGACAGAGAGAGAGAGAGATCACAAGTAGGCAGAGAGGCAGGCAGAGACAGAGGGGGAAGCAGGCTCCCCCCTGAGCAGAGAGCCTGATGCGGGGCTCGATCCTAGGACCCTGAGATCATGACCTGAGCTGAAGGCAGAGGCTTAACCCACTGAACCACCCAGGCGCCCCTACATGGGCTTTTTAAAGCCAGAGTGCTTTCTCTGGCTAATTCTAGAAGGGTCACTGAGGGAGATTTGAAACCCATGAGAGATTCAGTGCACCTCTGCTGGTTGAAGATGGAAGGACTACGTGGAAAGGACCCACGAACAGCCTCTAGCCGCTGAGAGACTGCAAGTAACACGGGGACGTCAGGCCTACAACTTCAAGGAACTGGAATCTGCCGACAACCTGAATGTCCTTGGAAGCAGTTTTCCCCCAGAGCCTCCAGACAAGAATTCAGCCCTGCGAACACTGGGTTTCCATCACGTGATACCCTCAGCAGAAAACCCAGGCACACAATACCATTCCAGACATGTGGCTTACAGCACTACGAACTAATAAATGAGCACTTTATGCTGCTAAATTGTGAAAATCGTTAAGCAGCAATAATCTTTTAGATACATGTTCTTTTAAATGGCAAGATCTATAAAAATAATCTATTGGGACCATAGGAGTGGCCCAACTGAAATTATTCTTAAGGACTCAATAGCCATGGTTAAAAAATACATTATTTTTAAAAAGTTTTACATATATATACTACATACATATACATAAACATGTAAAATATATGTGCCTGTGTGAGTATCTACAGATGTTTAAAAATACTCAGTAGCAAATTATAGAACTAAGGGCCAGATTACGTTGTTGTAGAGCCCTTAAAATCACTCTGGTATTAGGTATTTTAAACCATAATGTATTTGGAGAAGGCACCTGCAGGTAAAAATCAAATTCTTGAATTGCCAAACATCACAGGCAGAAAGCAAAACACAGGAGGTGTCCTTGTTATTCTGCTCTGCTTACTCTGATGACTCATTTAACTTGGCACCTTCTGTATTCAAAGAAAGCCACTTGATTAAATAAACAACCATAAACAACCGGTCAGTTTCCTCTCACAATATCTGAAAACCCTTTGAGTGACTTGACAACAACAATCAAAAGGTCCTCTTGGTTACCGGTTTGGAAACTTTCCTAAGTCCCAAGATGAAGCTCAAAATGAAACGCCAAACTTCATGATATGGTGACTTCTTTCCAAATCTTGTACCCACAGAATCCATTCTTGCTTGCTCTCACTTGGATGGTCTCATCCCCGCTTTGCAGGTAGACTTACTGACGAGTGAGGATTTTCAGGCTGGTAGATTCTGAAAACTATCTTTAATTTGTAGTTTTGGCCACAGTTTATGTGCCTTGAATTAATAAGGCACTGAATTTGCATTTTATTGAAAATTTATTGAAAATTACCATTTTCCAGAGTGAGTATAATTTAGAGAAGCCATTTGCATTACACTGAAAGAATTTAAAAATTCATTAGAATGAGAATTTCTAAAATGACTGATTCATAGAATTTCAGATGCTACCTCAGGGATCCAATGTGCCTTTGTGCTCTATGTATTCCCTTATTGTAGCAATGAGAAAGTTGAGGTCCAGAGTAGCCAGCTCCCCTTTAGTAGAAGACTTTCTTTTTTTTTTTTTTTTTTTAAGATTTTACTTATTTATTTAAAAGAGATCACAAGCAGGCAGAGAGGCAGAAAGAGAGAGAGAGAGAGAGAGGAGGAAGCAGGCTCCCTGCTGAGCAGAGAGCCCGAAGCGGGGCTAGATCCCAGGACCCTGAGATCATGACCTGAGCCGAAATGACCTGAGCTGAAGGCAGAGGCTTTAACCCACTGAGCCACCCAGGCGCCCCAGTAGAAGACTTTCAAATTCAACTTTATTTCACCTAGCTCCTCTCAATTCTTCAAACTTTCAAGTATAAGAAATGCTTTCAGCCTTTTATCCCACCTCAATGGTGGCCACTGTGGACATAACTTCCCATCTGTGGATTATGTATCAATAGGGGATACTCCACGAGTTGAATGCTATAATTGCATATAAAAACTTGTGTACTTATGTTTCCTGGGGCTTCCTGCTGTAATAAATACACTTACTAAATACTTATTATAATAAATATAATTCAAACCCCTGAAAGTCTAAACAAAATAGGGGCAAGCAATTTCTTGCTTGATAATTTCTTCTGAGTTAAACCAGGATCTGCATTAACAATTACAATAAAATAGAAATTAGGAGAAATTTGCAGTTGATCTCTAAAATTGTTTCAGAGCTTAACACAAATCCATTTGTTCCAACAGCTCTGTCAAAACTATTATGAAAGTTACGTAGTTAACAGCTACAATACAGTAACTATAAGCAGAAGTCACAATCATGACAGACATTGGGTCTGTTTGAACGTAGTCACCTGTCCCCCCACCTCTGAAGTTAGGTTTGCTCCATCAATGAAATGTGGGCAAAACTGGCCCCTGTAACTTCCAGGAGAAGCTGCCACAGCGGAAGTGTGAGTCATCATGTCCCACCTCCTTTATATGTGGAAGCAGTTAGCAACAGGTACCTCCACCAGCCTGGGTCCCCGAGGACAGCCACAAGCATAACTCTCAATGCACATGCAGAAGGAGTGAGACAAGAATTCTTTGAGTTAAGCCACGAATAATTTAAGTCCTTTGTTATTACAGCATAACCTAATCTATTCTGGCAGATCCACAGACAATTGCTGGAAGACACGATTCTAAATTTTTGACACTTTTTCCTTTTTTCAACATCATTTAAATATTGACCACTTTGAATACAGTTCTGTTCATAAAAACTCAGCTTTTGATGTCTTATTTTGTAACTGCTTTCATTGCTTTTCTCATATTAGTATGCTTAAAGAAATTTTAACCATTGTTCTTAAACCTCAGGTGCATGTTTTAAAAATATTAAAATAAGTTTTAATAAGCTTTTAATTTTAGAATAGCTTTAGATTTACAGGAAGATTGCTATGATAGTATAGAAAATTCCAGCATACTCCACACCTCATTTTCCCTCTTATTAACATCTCACATTTATTTTTAAAGATTTTATTTATTTATTTGATAGAGAGAGGCACAGCAAGAGAGGGAACACAAGCAAGGGGAGTGGGAGAGGAAGAAGCAGACTTCCTGCCAAACAGGGAGCTTGATCTTGATGCCGGGCTCAATTCCACGAGCCTGGGATCATGACCTGAGCTGAAGGCAGACACTTAATGACTGATACCCAGGCGCTCCAGGGACAGAGTTGTTTTTTTTTTTTTTTTTAATTTATTTATTTGTCAGAGAGAAGGACAGAGTTTTAAAAAGCTTATTAAAATAAATTCAGTTATGTTTCAGATAAAATTTAGATTAAAATCACTATTCCCAATGTAATGATTCAGGCAAAGATCAGCACTGGATGTCAATCATTTGATGAGAGATTTTTGGGAAAAAGGATATTCACATGGTATTAAAGTATTACGTCAGAGGTTAGTTAGTAATTATAAAGGGAAAGATACATCTCCTCCATAGAAGAACACAGGTAGTCACCTCTAAACCAACTGACCAAACTTAGCATCCCTAAGAATGAGAGAACGAGAGTGACATTGTCATTCCTGATGGATGTATGAAGTTTACATCACCTGTACATTTAAACTGAAATTAACCACATTCCTAGACCTAATATCCGGTTTACAGTTAACACAGGAAATAGAGAAAACAATAAGACACATCCAGATTGTTAGATATCCTATAAGACAACTTTGTCTGGATTTTTTGAAAGTCAGTATCATGAAAAGAAAAGCTGAAAGTACTGTTTTAGATTATGCGTTAACAACCAAATGTTATGAATGAGCCTTGACTAGATCCTGAATTGAGGAAAAAATATAACAAAATGTTAGCCTTCATAAGAAACAATTTTGGGAGAACTAAAAAAATTGAGTATGAAGAAAATATTAGATAGGCATTTTTGTTAATTTTATGTAGTTTTTTTTTATGAGGAGATGCATGCTGCAATTTAACTTACACTCAAATGTTCCACAAGAATACATACTGTGAGAGAGAGAGAGAAGTAGGGGAGCGACAGGAAAGATAAAGTGAACTAAAAATTGGTCAATCTGTATAGTGGATGTTCACGGTACTATTTTTTTTTGTATTGTTTAAAATTGTTAAAATTGTTTTTTGTATTTGTTTAAAATTAAAGTTGGGGAAAATTCAATGATTAAATTCAAAACAAAGAAGGGAAAGAAAGAGCTCTTGTGTCTTGACTTACTACCATGTGGAGATACTTTGGATATAAAATCTACCTGCCTCTAGTCGTCAGACGAGTGTTGTACGGTGGTTCTTATTATCATTTTCTGTTTGAAGAAACTGCTTGAAGGTGAAACTTGAAACAAAACCCTAGCAATGTCAACACCAATGCTTATTTCTCAAAGAGGCTGGCTTCCATCTTTAGTATTTGGGACACTAATTTCTGCTCCCAGGGTAATTAGTGACTTGAAACCTCATCTCATGATCTCACTGCATGTCCATAAACTTAAATCATTTTATGAACATAGTTAAGATTTTAAGATCATTCATGCTTTCTTGTCTTATTATGAATGGGGAAATGTTAATTTTATTACTAAATTCTAACTTCAAGAATGAGATGGCCAAAAAGAAAGAGCCTCTTAACTATACAGAACAAACTATTGGTAACCAGAGTGGAGGTGGGGGCAGGGGATGGAGATGGGGATGAAAAAGTGCATTTATGATGAGCACTGAGTAGTGTACAGAATTGCTGAATCATTATATGGTACACTTGAACCTAATATAACACTGGATGCTACCTATACTGGAATTAAAATGTAAAACTTTAAAAAATTACTATAAAGATGAAAAAATATATGACAAAATTCAAACAAATGTGCCAGAAAAAGCTATTCCTTATTATATACATATGCATTTCTATCTCTCAGTAAGTTATTTTGGATTTAACCACACCAAAAAATGAGATTTCATCAAATGATGCCATAGCAGTCAAACAGTTTTAAATACATAGTGAAAAACTATGGATTTGTTAGTATGTGAAGTTAAAAAAGACCTTGATCCTTTTGTGTCTTGATCCTCGTCTATAAAACAAAGGGGCTATTACAAGAACAGAAAACTGTAGACCAGTATCTCCCATGAAAACAGCGCAAAACCTCATTAGGTCTTGCAAATCAAATCCAAATCCAAATCCAAAAATGTATAAAAAGAGTTATACACCATGATGAAGTGGGATTTATCCCAGATATGCAATGCTGGTTCAATATTCACAAATTAATTAGTGTGATGCATCACATCAATAAGCTAGAAAAGAAAAATCACATGGTCATTTCAATAGATCCAGAAAAAGCATTTGACAAAATCCAACACCTATTCATGGTAAAAACTCAGTAAACTAGGAATAGAGGATAGCTTTCCCAACTTGATAAAAAAGATCTATTAAAAAACTTAAAGCCAACATTACATTTAATAGTGAGAAACTCAAGGCTTTCCTACCTAGATTCAATAGAAAGCAAATATGTTCCTTCTCATAACTCCTTTCAACAGCTTACTGGAAATTCTAGCTAATGCACTAAGGTAAAAAAAAAAAAAAAAAAAAGGCAATTAAGTTGTACAGATTGAGAAGGAAGAAATAAAACTTTTTCGCTCACAGGTGATATGACTGCTTATGTAGAAAATTTAAAAAAAAAACCAACAACCCCAAAACCCAGGTATAAAAACTCCTGGAAATAATAAGTGATTATAGCAAGGTTGCAGGATACAAGGTTAGTATACAAAACTCAATTTTTTCCCTATATACTAGCATTGAACAAATGAAATTTGAAATGAAAAAAAAAAAAAACCCAGAACAATATCATTTATATTAGCATACAAAAAAATGAAAGAATGTTAGGTATGAGAAAAACTACAAAACTCTGATGAATGAAATCAAAGAATTAAATAAATGGGGAGATATTCCATGTTCATGAATGTGAAAGCTTAATATTGTTGAGACATTAGTTCTCAACCTGATCTATAGATTCAATGCAAACCCAATCAAAATCCCAGCAATTATTTTGTAGATATTGACAAACTGATTCTAAAGTTTATTAGGGAGAGGCAAAAGACCTAGAATAGTCAACACAAAGTTGAAGGCAAAGAATAAAGTTGGAGGGCTGTCAGCTATGAACACTTGAAATTTGACACTATCGAATTTCAAGACGTACTTAAAGCCTCAGTAATCAAGACAATACCGCATTGGTGAAAGAACAGATACATAGATCAACAAAATAGAACAGAGAGCCCAGAAATAGGCCCAGATACTGATGAATAGAGACCTGACACTATAATCCATGTGAAACAGTTTTGAAAACTGTAAAATGCCATACAAATCCATCTTTGAAAAATGACTGCAGTCATGTGAAATTATCCAAAACTTGCAGGAAGAAACTTGCAGGAATAAATAAGTGGGGCCTTGACATTCAAAAGGGGAGGGAGAAAACAGACTGCTGACCAAAAAGGCTTAAGGAGTTTCCTTCCCACACAAACCCATGGTTTTCAGATGATATCAAGGTGGATGCCGTTAAGTTGAGAGAAAAGAAGTGGGCAGGGCACAGAAGCTACAAACGAAAAGAACAGAATCTTCAGGCTAAAAAATCTTTGCCACATGAGGTGTTTGGCTGGAGTTACTCATACTTGAAACTGATGGGAAATAAACAGACTGTATGACTATTCAATTTTTGAAGGACTAAGCCCACTTAGAAATGTCTGTTCAACTCATAAGGTACCTACTGAATTTCCTAATACGTACTAGTAGAAACAGGCTATTAATACACTATAGTCTCCTCTTCAAAGCAAATCTTTGTGGCCATTGAAGAATAAAGGCAAAGACATATTTTCCAAAGAGTACATTAGAACGAGGTTGCCAGGTGAGTAAACCAAGGGATGTACTCTGTCAATCTTTGGAATTCCTTCCAGGTGAGATTTGAGAATTCTTGTGGATAATTGTTTTGTGTTTCCTACTCTCCTTTCTTTTCTTTCTTTTTTTTTTTTAAAAACACTATTCTTTTTTTTTTTTTTTTAAGATTTTCTTTATTTGAGAGAGAGAGAGAGCATGAGCTGGGGGAAGGGGCAGAGAGAGAGGGAGAGGCAGAATCCCCTCTGAGCTGAGATTCCCAGGACCCTGAGAGCATGATCTGAGCCAAAGGCAGATACTTGACTGGCTGAGCCACCCAGGCATTCCCCTATTTTCTTTCTAAGTGAGAATCTTAATTTTCATTATCCTGTTGTTACTGTACCATTTAAATTGAGTGTATTGTAAACAAATAACTTATCTGTAGGTTTGCTGATATCTATATATACCCCTAGTTTATATGGAGCTGAGTGTAACATACATATATATACATATATATATATATATGTACATATATATATATATATGTATATATATGTATGTTTATATATATATATGTACATATATATATATATATATATGGCATGGAAATCCCCATCTGGATATGAGGAAGAGAACTACACATCATTCAAACAGCCTAGATTTCAATTTGCATGCGGTAAGTGAATGACATTTTAAGGCTGTCTTTCTAGGGAGGGACTGACTATGTTCTCTATGCAAAATAAGAGTATGCATGGTTATTTGGGTAACGAAGTCTGTAGAAAAAGTTAAAATTAAGAGAACTATAGTCTTTATCCTAGCCTTCTTCCATTGATTCCCCCCTTTCTTATTTGCTTATGTTCATCAAGTGAAGAGGAAAATAACCCAATAGCAAACTAGTATTTAAAAATATAAAAAACAGGTATTCAGGCTGAGTTTAATGGATTTTTCCACCAGTAATTATTTTATATTATTAAGTGGGTATTTGTTAATGCTTCTGGCTCACTAGTATTTGAATCCTTTTCCTACATATGAGAAATAATCCATCCTTCAAATGTAGACACTAAAATTGTTGGGTATTACCAGCCGGTCTGGCAAACAGGGCATGGACAAATGGCTGAGGTTCTGCTGATCACACTACTGCCCCAAACTCTGATCTGAAACTCATGAAGCAAAGAAGATGGGACACCATAGGCTTCCATTCTAATGTATGTATAATTTCCAAGAATGGTCCTATAGCAGTAGGTACTGATTCAAAATCAAAGGTTGACAGTAGTGCAAACTGTGTTTTCTGTGCCAAGCAGCAGTGGTAGTTCGGTAGGATTAGCTCTGCAGTATGGTTTGGGACAACATTCCTAACCTCTAGCACAGGATCTCTAGTCTTCCTAAAGATTCTGTAACCTATCCAATATCCCTTAGCAAATACCTTTTCCAGCTAAATTGCTAGACTTAGTTTCTTTTGATTACAACAAGGCACCCTAAATGAAACATACCGCATACACATTTCATTTGTAACATAGTAGAAGATATGTTCCTAGTTTACACGGAGCTGAGCGTACCCAACTTCCAGGTAGCACAAAGAACATATGACTATTAAGCACTCTTGCACCTGCAAGGTTGGATACAGTTACTTAAATAATTTGGTCCCTTCCAGCTATAATAGCTTCCTTCTGTTCCATGATACGAACATAGAAACCAACTAGATATTTGTTCATTTATTCATTCACTACATATTTGCTAAGTACTTACTTGGTGCAAGGCACTGTGGCAGTTAAATATATGTAATGCTTGATCACACAATTCCTTATTATGTAATTTTACAATTAGTAGGTGAGGTAAGATAATAAATAAATAATGACAATCCAAGGCAATATATTCTAAGGGCTATAAGAGTACCATTAGATATCTGAAGCTATACTGTCCAATATAACTTTGTGTGAATGTTGAAAATGTCCTATAGTTCTGCACTGTCCAATAAGGTAGTCACGTGTAGCTACTGAGCGCTTGGCGGCGGGTGGGGTGAGGGGGGAAGGTGAGCCTGGTGGTTGCCCTATTAAGGAGGGCACGTATTGCATGGAGCACTGGGTGTGTTGCGTATACAATGAATCTTGGAACACTGAAAAAAAGTGTGGCTAATGTGACTCTGGAAATAATTTTCAATTTAATTTGGTTTCAATCTACTTAAATTTAAATAGCCAAATGACTAGTGCTTCCTGTATTGGAGAGCACAAATCTAGTTCAGAAAAAGGTAAACATATTTTGATAAGGGATCATAAGGGAATAATAACCATGACAATGCAGTTCACAACCTCTCTCCAAGGTAAGTATTACTACACACATTTCACATAAAAGGAGGAAACTAAAGCTCATTAAGTATCTTGCTTAGTTCTAGGAAAAGATGGAGCTAATATTTCAAACCCAGGTATATGCCCATTCACCTTTTCCTCTGCCTACAGAAGCTTCTATAGCTTCTGAAAACTTCGTGGATAAGATATGAGCTGAGCTTTAAAGGGTAATTAGATATGATGCATATACAGTGGTACCGGAAGAATAGAAAGGAAAGCATGAACAAAAATTTGGAGGCAAAGAGCAAGAAGGCCTAGTTTTATTGAATTACTGGATTCCTAAAGGGCCTTAGAAGGCAGAGAAGCTATGCTGTATAGAAGCACCTGAATGTTAAAGACTCTGAAGGTCAGGCCAAAGGACACTACCTACTGGGAGATGGGAATCTACTGAAGTTTCTGGAGGAAGACCAGTGTCAAGATCAAGATGATATTTAAGAGAACTGACACAGAGGCAATGGAGGTAGATTAGAGGGGAGACCCAGGAGGTAGAGAGCAGACTGGGAGACTCTCAGAAGATTTCGAAGGGGAGCAGACGTGGCCCTAACTATCCAGGTGACATTAAGAACGGGAAGGAAGAAAGCAGTTCCTCAGCTGAGGCTGCCAACTGGTGGTACACATTTGGTCAACAGGTTATGTTTTGTTTGGCTCAAATAATATTTATAATTTTTCATTTAGCTGCCAACATTGTAAAAGTTAAAGATTTTAAGTAAACATTCAGATTTATAGCTTTTCTCTTATGGAAAAAAAGAGTAAGTTTGCCAACCCTGGGCTGATATTCAATTTGGCATCAATTAACTAGAACAGAGTGTTCGCCATTCCTTTTTGGATGGATAGGATTTCTCGAGTTTTCAGAGTGCTTGCTTTTCCCATTTGTATGACATCTGGTCTACCTCACTAATGTATGTTACCTGCCTAGCCCTGACTGACATGATACTAAGGGAACAACTGATCACAAAAATTGCTAAGATAAACAGTCCTTTCATTGTACTCTCCTTAGGCAAAACCTAATTCTTAAGAAACAGTACTTCAAAACTTACACTGATACTATCATTTTTATAATAGCTTTTTTCTTCAGTTGTTCAAATACAATTATATATACAGAGCATTAGGTAAGTCCCCCTCCTCTTCATCAAACACTCTTATGTTAGGAGATAGAGCAAATGTATAGAACGATCTTGTCTGATCAATAATAAGGGTATACTTAAGAACAACGGAGGGTACTTATATTAAACCACAGACCTTGGCAGCAATGGGATGCTGCCATTACCACCTTCTAGCGGGTTTCTTTTGTAAGTCGTAATACACAAGGATATCTCCATAGGGAAACTCATCCCCATTACTAGCTCTGAATTTAGTGAACTTATTGAAGGATTAAAGCAAGCTGGGGTTAAATGTTACTTTTGTATTAGAGTTATAAGCTGCTTTAAAGATAGTGTTTGGACACTTACCAGCGAAAAATTCTGACTCTCAGATAACAAGGTAGTATTTAATAAGCACTCCGAATGGAACTGTTCTTTCGTTTATCTTTTTTTTTAATTCCAAAATCATTTGCTTCACTTATCTGCCTAGAATGTAAAGTTAATATAAAAATATTGTGCTATTTTTAAATATGGCATAGATTCATTTATGAAATGATTTATTATATAGTTATATATAATCAATTCAAAAAATAACATAAAAATACATAAACAATCATCTAGGAAAAATAATATCTCCTAAGAAAAGATACAAATTCAGACTAAAACTGTCATTGTGAGGATGTGCAAAAACTATGATCACTGAATTTTAAGTCACATTTAAAATTTGAATTTTAAGCCACATACTAACTAAATTTAAAATCAACATAAATAAAATAAGTAACAATAGCAGTCAGTTAAAATGGTACCAACTTCGAAAAGAATGGTAGAACTATATGCTATTATTAATAGACGTTTAGCGGATACTTTGCTAGCCACGATGTCTGTACTTGGGAGGATTACATTTAAGTGTACGGAGATTTTTTTATTCCAGTGGAACATGGGCAAAGTCCCATTTTAATCAAATGGGACTACTTATTAAGAACTAAGTGTATCATTTACCATATACAAAGATTAGACTAAGATAGTACTTTTTATACTCTGGTTTATCAGTTGCATGACCTCTTAAAGAGTGGGGTGAATTAAATAGGTCTTTTCTATTAGTCTCTTTAGTTCCTTTTATAATAATTCCTCATAGCTTCACTATCGTATGCAAAAAAAACCTTTTCCCAATTTTTCTGGTGATTTAAAATTATTCCTGTTTCTCGGATGGTTTTCCTGTAACTTAATTTTCAACCTAGTGCATGTAAAAGAAATTAAACGAATTAATTTATTCAGTTAAGTAGCATTAAGTCAATAAGATCTCTTCTGTATGATCACCAAGCCATATTTTAACTGAAGAAGGCAGGCCATAAAATCAAGTAAACCAAATTCATCACGTCATTATATGTACATAACTGAACAAGAATCACTAGCCCCAAACCACAGGTAACAACATTAAAATAGCCTCTGAGAAACCCGATCTACCAAGTGTTAGAAAATGTGCCATTTTCTTACATTATAAAACCATAACCACTTTCCACTGAATGTATGGGTGGGAAGTTGTGGGGCTGCTTCTCCTATTAAGAATGGTAAGTTTTCCTTGAAATGATTCCTTTTTTGTTAGAATTACCTTTAATGTTTAAAAATTCTACATACAATGATATTCCACATTCGGGAGGCAGACTCACAGAATCAATGTTGAGGGCAAGTAGTTTATACGGGGAAGTTAATACTTATCTCATAGGATTCAATGATAAAATAAGTAGACATAATTCATACATTGTTAAGTAACATGTAAGGGACTATTATTATTACTTAAAAAAAAAATGCTGGGGTGCCTGGGTGGCTCAGTTGGTTAGGCCTCTGCCTTCAGCTCAGGTCATGTTTCTGGGTCCTGGGATCGAGCCCCAAGTCGGGCTCTGTGCTGAACACAGAGTCAGCTTGTCCTTCTCCCTCAGCCCTCATCCAGCCCCGCTCACGCTCGCTCTCTCTCAAATAAATAAATAAAATCTTAAAAAAAAAAAAAAGCTACTCAGAGATTGGAGAATTGTTATTTGGTATATATCCAGCGACAAAGAAGCACAAATAAAATAACGTAATAAAGAACTACAAGCAGACCAAAAAGCTGCTATGAAGACGAATCAGGAATCTTACTTTCCTTATAGGAATGCTCCTTTCACCCTCAGTGGGGTCACCCCCACTGAAATGTATAATCCATGGCCAAGTTGCTTAATGTCTCTGAGTCTCAGTGTTCACATGCGTAAAATATTGAAAATAATAACCCCCTTGAAGAATATTGAAACCAAAAGAATGTGGCATATAGGTGTTCAGTAAATGCCAACTATTAATAATATACTGTACACGGTCATCAACTCCATAGCATATTACTAGAAAATGTAGTATAGGAAGAAACAATACAAAAAGTAGTTAGGATTATAAACTCCAACTCCTAAATTTTCTTATAATTCTTACTATACTCAGTACTTCACATTCCTAACACTGGTCAGTTCTAAATAGGAACATAGTTGTTCCTATTAATATCTGTTTCCATTAGATTGGAAACTCTAAAAGGGTGGGGAGCATATCCAACTATTTCAAGGACTACTGTTGCTAATGCATCAAATAGCCACACTAAATATGTTTGAATGAATGAATGAATAAAGAACATGGTTTCTCAATAAACTTTCTGGTACTTCTTGTGCAGAATGGTAATGTCCAGATGTGCAGAATAAGAACGAAACGAAACTATGGAACTAGAAGGCAGACGACATTTGAATTAGTTATTGCACTATGTCTGAAAAGACCGAAAAGGGTGGGGGGAGAAGATGAGCTTTAAAATCAGGCTAATTTAAAATCAGTTGCACTAAAAAAATAAAAAAATAAATCAAATCAGTTGCACTCGTCAAATTACACGGGTTAGTAGACCACTGATCTCTTTAGACAAATTGTTCTCAACCAGTGTGAAAATCATCTGTTATGATGGATTTACTTTTCTTAATACATTAGAATGGGCCTCACAGTTATGATTATAATAACATATTCCTGAATAAGCTTAAGAGAGTATGGTACCTGGCTGAACTTCATGTGTTCCTTGTGGGTGTCTCAACAGGGGTAAAAAAAAAAATGTAAGGGAGCACGGCTCCAGGCAGTGATTTCTAACTTTTACAACTCTTGCAACTCTGCAGAGTACAGAGAATACCCTAAAAACACCTCAGGGTGTTTTTCAGGGGTGGTAGGAATACTACAAGACAAGGAGAAAGTCAGGATCTCTTCTCTTGGCTGTATAAGTGACCACGCAGCCCAGAAGAAAGACCATTCATTTACGGGGAGCACTTCCTCTCTAGTTACCTGTAGAGAACTATATGCTTAATTGTGAAATACTGGCTTCCTTATGAAACATTTTGTCTTGGCCAACTCAGTAAGCCAAATTGTGGGACAGAAATCTGTTCCAACTTCCCATGTGTAGATATAGGATTTTCCTTTGGGATAGGTCTGTGTAAGCCAAGGTTAAATGACTGTACTTTAAATTTAAAAAATTTTCATGTTTATATAAGCTTTGCCTGTCTTTTTAGGATGGCATTTTATAAATCCAACAATTCTGGTTATAACTTAGGGAAGATTGATGGTAGTTTATCCTAAGCAAACTCAAGACTGAAGACTTTGGTGTAAAAATTAAAAATTGAGAGTCTACAATAATTTGTTTTATTTAAATATGGATTTTTCAGACACAGCTGGGTTTGAGTTCTAGCTTCACCCCTTGCAAGGTATGTGACTGTGGCCAAGTATATGCAAATAATAATCAAGTATAGCCCAGAGTTGGTGTGTAGGTTGTGTTGTGGACTGACTGAGTTCACATGCAACTCTATGGCCTACTATCCTGGCCAAGTTGACCATGGGCAAGTTTCTGAACTTCCCTCTGCCTCAGTTTCCTCTTTGTGAAATACAGATAATAAGAATACTGTCTCATAACGTTGTTGTCGGCCTAAAAGAGTAAATACAACTAAGTTCTTTGAACAGTGCCTGGCTCATAATTAACACTGAAAGTTTTAGCTACAATTATGATCATTCATTGACCCAATGGGATTTTCTAATTCCTTGACTTGTTTATTACACTCTCTGAGATTTTAAACATTTAATTACAGAAAACAAGTGAAATGTAAATGTACAAACAAAACCAGCAAAGCATTAGTATGAAATTAAAAGTTGTGTTTGTATAAGGAAGTATCCTACTACTAGACCTTTAGTGATCTATAGCAAAGTGAAATTGCAAACTGAGATTTCAGCCATAAGCTAGAAGAAACCTGGATAGCTCTAACCAGTGAATTCTTTTGAAGACCATGTGCCTGTTCATCTTCCCATCTTCCAGCTCCCTGTCCCTCCACTGGGGAAAACAGGGGGAAAAGCATCTATCTCTACCTCTTCTCCCAGCAGGTAGTTTCTTCTAAATCAGGGCTCAGCGCAGATATCCTGATAAGAGGTCATAGACCGTCACAAAATAAAAGCAGAATAAACTCTATGACCATACATAGATTTAACATGATAATAACTATATATGAGTAAAGATGAACATGGTTTGCAACTAGCATATCAACAAATTAGTAAACAGCATTTCAAATGTTGGGATGCCATTCTTTAGCAGCCAATTTTTACTTTGATATACAACGTGCATTTTTTTGTGTGTGGGTTAGTTAAATCTTATGAAAAGTTCTCCGTGAGGAAAACCTTTGTTGTGTTATTCAAAACTTTATGAAGGTCTTGAAACCACTTGGTGAGAAGTTTAAAACAATGAGTTCTCTTCCCCGCTTTTTCTCTTTAGCTTAATTATAATGGGATCTCCTAACACCGGAGATAGACCACCAATGGTCAGGTTGACAGCACTGTGCCCTGTGAACAGTGTCCAGTGTCCAGAGTACAGACCCACCCGCCTTCAGCATGGTCAACCTCTGACCTGTCCATTTTATGACCCCTTCTCCTCATCTGGATCTTGAATTTACACAAGCGGGGATTCCCGTTTCAAACTTTCGCTGCTGCCTCCCCCTTTAATTTTTTAATATTTTTGTCCCCAAGGCCACATGTTAATACTGAAGACTGCAGGGGTAAACAAAAACATAGTGGTGCCCCCCAGAGAGCTGCTGCCTTGCCTCCCACCAGACCACATCCTTACTCAACGTGCAAGCACCTGATCATGAACTTCATCAGGGAAGCGGCTTCCCAAACCAGCGCTGGTGGAGCTCTCGGGATAACCAATAAACGGACCTGGCAGCTCGGCCAGCGCGCCTGGGAGTCTCTCGCCCCAGCGCAGTGCCCGAGAGCCAAGCGGAGCAGGGACACAGCTACTGGGAGCGCTCCCTCCCTTGCCACCCCTCCACCCACCGAGATGCGAGAGGTGACCAGGCAGAAACGGCAACTACAGACGGCCTCACCTCCTTCTTCCTCCTCCAAGGAGTTCATGCAGGGAAAGTAGCCGGCCAGCGCCTCGAAGGAGGCGGAGAGGCTGCTCCGGCTCTGGGAACGCTGCATGGAGCGCCCCGCAGCGCCGGCGCCCCCCAAGCCCTGCCGGCCCATCTTGGACGAAGACCCACTCTTCCCGCGGTACAAGATACGAGGCGTCTTGGCGGCTGGGGCGCGGCGACCGCAGCGCTTCGAGGGCCGGGACGGTGCGGCGGGACCCTGCGGGGTCTGGCCCCGGCCTTGCCAACCCCGTCCGGACCGGCCCGAACGCGGCTGTCCCGGCTGTCGGGTCCTCCACTTTGTTGGGGAGGGGCCAGGAGGAGGGGGTCGCGACGGTGGCAGGCGGCGAAAGTCCGAGGTCTCGCCGGGAGGGAGCTGAGAATCCCGGAGGCAGTGGCTGCCGGAGTCCCGCCGCCCTCCCCTCGCCGGGAGATGCTGCTGATGCTGTGGTCCCCGCCAATCAGCAGTCGCAGGGGGAGGTGGTGGCGGTGGGCTGGCGGCTTCTGAGCGCGCGCTGCAGCTTCTGGGCACCTGCGACCCAGAGCAGCCCCTGCTAGCTCCTCCGCTCCACCCCCCGCGCCGCGTGCTTAGGGCTGAGAGTGCTAATTACAAGCACTACGTCAGGCATCGCAGGGAGGAATGCATCAGGCAAATTTTTGGTAGTCACTTTCCCTTTCCTCAGTTTCACTTAAACAATTTGTTAACGCCCCTCAAGCATAGGCAGGAAACACTGAAATTTTCTCCAAATCCTAACACAAGGCTCCCCAATTTTTAATAGAGTCCACAGAAGCCTAGAATTAAAGCTTTCTTTTACCGTCTTAAAAAAAAAAAAATCAGGAAAAAAGGTTAAAAAGAAACCAAGAACCTGAAAAGGCACCGACATTAAGAAAGTACTTTCTCTTGCTTATCAACTCTGCTTTAATTTCAGGAATGTTTAATGCTTTCTTTCTCTAAATTAAATAATCTGCTACTTAATGTTACTAAGAATGACAATAAACACTGGAAGGCTCTAAACATCTAAATAAAAGATAGCTTCCTCTTGAGTTGGACACAACACAAATACAAGAAACAAAACAGTTTATAAGTAACATAACATGTCACATTCTGGAAACTGCAAATCCCTGTTCCAGGATATGAAGCAACCATAATTCCATTTTAATAGGAGCTGGAAGACTGCCCCACTTTTTGTGGCTTACACAAGCCACTCAACCACTCACTTTCTTTATCTAGGGAGGTGGGAAGGTAGGGTACAAGGATTCCAGTCCAAACCATGTCACAGCTTGATTCTTGGGTACGTGTATGGGAGCTCTATTCTTTCATACAATAAATGTTTCCTCAGTAGTATATATGTACAAGTTCTTTGCTTGACGTGCTGGTAGATTCAAACACTTGTTCAATTAATCTTACTTGAACTCCTCATATATGCTAGGTACTTTTGCAAACACTTAGGATACAACAATGATCAGAGCAGGTAAAAATCCTGCTCTCATGGAGCTTACATTCTAGTAGTATGACAGACACAATAAATGTTAGGATAAATGCAAATGGGAGAATATTAAGAAGGATGGGACAGGCTGCGATTAAAAAAAAAAATCTGTTACAGTGGTCCTCACTGCCCAGGTGACATTTCAGACATTTCAACAGAGGTTTGAAGAGGTTGAGGAATGGGACGCCTGGGTGGCTCAGTTGGTTGAGACGCTGCTTTCGGCTCAGGTCATGATCCCGGAGTCATGATCCCGGAGGAGTCCTGGGATCGAGTCCCGCATCGGGCTCCTTGCTCGGCAGGAAGCCTGCTTCTCTGGCTGCCTCTGCCTGCCTCTCTGCCTACTTGTGTGTACTCTCTCTATCTCTGGCAAATAAATAAAAAATCTTTAAAAAAAAAATGAAGGGGTTGAGGAAGTTAGCCATTCCGGTATGTGAGGAGGAGAGTGAGTTAGAGGCAAAGAGAACTTCCAGCAGGAAGGTTCACCGCCATGCATCCTGGGCCAGGAGAAGGGGCCAGCACTGCTGGGCTCCAGTGGGGTGAGTGAGAGGGAAGAAAGGAGGTCAGAAGAGATAAGAGGCAGAGAAAGAAACAGATTACCAGGGCCTTCTAGGTATGCTAATGATTCTGGCCATTGGATACTTATATTTAGAAGGCATTAAAAATGCATTCAGGCAAATAATCCTTTCAAATCTTTCTGGAAATTGGGAAACTTTCAGTTTCCCAATTTTCAGTCTCACATAACAACTTTTGGTGGCTTCATGTAGGATTATCCAGGCTTCTTGCTTCAGTTTTTCCAATACGCTATAGTCCTTTCTCATTATTATTCCTACAACTCCTTCTTAGTTCAATTTCCTGTTCTTTATTCACTTTCCTAAAATATCAGCATTTCAATAGAACATTGATAAGGCCAGGAACCCCAAGAGCAATTTTTCATCCTATATTGCTTTTTGTTCAGAGAACAGGTACCTTTTTAAATGAAATTTCCACCATAAGAATACAGACAATCATAGAATTTTGCAAACTGAAAAAACTACTGAAAGTCATCTAATATATTTTTTTAAACTATGGGTCACAAATTTCTAGTGGGTCCTGAAAATCAGTTATTAAGTTTTGATCAACATTCTAAAAACTAAAATGAAATAAAATATTAGAGGCTAGACCCTGTAGTTACTGTATCAATTGTAGGTATCATTTTAGGAATATGTCTGTGTGCATGTGTACGCGCGTGTGTGTGTGTGTACACACGCAGGTGTGTATTGTATTGTGGTCAAGAGGAATGTATCAAGGAAGAGGGGACTGAGTGGGGAAATCATAGGAAAGTAAGTTGGCCAGGAGTGGAAACTTTTGTCTTGGCATCCAAGGACATCAGAAGGAGAGCTGAAAGTCCCTTTGGAAGGGAATATCTGGGGTTTTTACTAGTGATTGCAGGGGGATAGGGAATAGAAAACTTGAAATGGTGGTCATGCCCGAGATGCTTGGGCCCTGCCTTCTCTGTGTTAATGACCTGGCTTTCTGCACCATGAAGAAGTTAGTCTAGAATCGTCCAGATGCTTCTATTTCTATAGGAGAATCATTTCTGTCTTGTAATTTTAGAACATGGTTGTCCTGGGAAGCTTTTTGATACTTTTTCTTATAGTTAGAATCTTAGAGATATAGATAAGTGACAGAATAATGGGATAAGGAGAAGTAGGGAGCACTGAAGAGGAAAGAAGAAAATCACCTTATTTCAAGGAAGAAAGCTGTAAGGAAAAAGCAGAATGTTGGCATATGGGCATTCAAGAGACAAAGCACATAGGTAGCAAAAGACCTCTAGTCTTGAATGATAGCTTGTGGCATACAGTGAACTTATTGAGAACATTTATAATTCTACTTCTTCTTGTCCTATGCGCAATTGCTTGCCTATGTATAAAAAATGTTACATAAATAATATTTCTGGTTTATAAATTTTTCAGCAAGTTGATTATTTCTTATTCCATTCTGATAGAAGTACTACTACTCCCAAAGTAATTGAAAAATGCACATAAAAAACAAGCCACTGATAAAAGATGACACATGTCATTCCTCCATACCAAATTCTACATATTCAAATGACGGGTCATTAGGTAGTTTCATTATATAAAACTAAGCGTTAACTCCAGAATCATCATAATCCAGAATTTGAATTATTTGTAACTTTCTTATTCATCCAAAGATAATCAGGGGAAAACGTGAGTCACAAATATACACAATAAATTACCTTCTGAAAGCACAATGTGGCCTTGAAAACAGATTCTACCACTAAATATGAAAATTATCTTTTTGAAAAGTTATATAAATACCACTTGCACAGACCATTATAGCATTCTATTTGTTGAATATGAAACATATCACACTGATCATGCCCCTTAATTCTTATATCAACCCTGAGAATGCCATCATTAGTTCTTCTTTATAGATGACCTAGTAAAGACTCAATAATGTTAAATCATTTGCCTAATTAGAAAGTGGCAGAGCAAAACTCCAAATCAGAGGCTCAGATTTCAGGTTCAATGCCCTGTGTACTACTACATCATGGGTGTCTCATACCATGTATACTTACACAAAAGTAGACAATAGATAGAGTATAAATTGTACGGTAAATTATTTGATATACAAAAAAATATTGAAAACACACCCTTAAAACCCTATTGTTTATTCTAATTGTATACCAATTTTAAACTTATATTTGCCTTTTAAAAAAATCAAATCATAGCCATCAATTATGATGGGTCTAGAATACAGGTGACTTATGTTTCTGTTTTTTTAAACAGTTTCTAAAAAAAAAGAAAAATCACCAAAATTATAAAGTATGTTACATTAGTTTGTTCCTGAAATAGAGACTTGGTCACTTAAGTAGATATATAAAACGGTCATTATGTGACATAGTTATATGGTGTCTAGACCATAGATGAGTTCAGTCAGGAACACAGCTGTGCCTTTTTGCAGCCTTGCCCTTCTCTACGCTAGAGATGATGTAGGTGAGGATGATGAGAATGTAAATTATCTGATAAAGGGAAGGGAGGAAAAGGAAGGAAGTCCCTAAGAGAAGCAGTGGAGAAAACAAGTAGCAAGGTCCAGCGGTGGATATGCTAAAAAGAAATAGGAAAAGTTCTCCTCTGGCTATTCTGTCACCATATAGTGTTTTCCAGACAATCCAGAAATGGTTGGTTGCTAGAAGAGACAGGAATTGCTCAGGATAGGTCATAGACTCATACTGTAGACTGAACTAACCTCCTGATACACATTTGCTTTAGATGACGTGGAAATTCACTTCTCTCTCGGTCTTTACAATTGACGTCAGTTACTTTTGCTACCGTGAACCAATCCTCCTTACAGCAGTGATTCTATGCTAAATAAAAATACCTATGGATACATTTTGTTTTTTCCTGATTCAAAACCAACTCTCAGGGACGCCTGGGTGGCTCAGCTGGTTAAGCGGCTGCCTTCGGCTCAGGTCATGATCCCAGCATCCTGGGATCAAGTCCCACATCGGGCTCCTTGCTCGGCAGGGAGCCTGCTTCTCCCTCTGCCTCTGCCTGCCACTCTGTCTGCCTGTGCTTGCTCTCTCTCTATCTCTCTCTGACAAATAAATAAATAAAATCTTTAAAAAAAAACAAACCAACTCTCAGAATTCGAAAATACATACTTTTTTTGCTGTCACAAAATAACTTTGCATTTAAGTCATGAGAGATCAAATCCATGTAGTCAACATTTTCTACTGACTTCACATTGCTAAAAGTATTTAATAGTCTTAGGCAATTAGCCTTGACTTACATATGAAATCTAAAGTATACAGTCTTTTCTCCCATCTGCAGCTTCATGTGAATATAGTACACATAAATTGTAAGCTTTTGTGATTTTTCAGTTTTCCAACGTAATTTTTTTGGGGTCTACTCAGCAGATTTACAAAGTGAATAGCAGATGGTGCACTTGAGCAGCTGGTCAACCTGAAACTTTCACAAAAGTTTAATGAAGTCAAAGGATGTTTAGAGTACAAGAAGATAAAAAAGAAATATTAAACGATCAGTATTTTCATTATTCTGTAATGAGATTTAGGATAATATTTGCCTTTATCTTATGACAGAATATGTCTATGGAAGTAGGCAAATTAATTTCTTCATTAGTCTAAAACTCTAAGGATCGAAGTTATGAGTCATAAAAGCAGAATAGCTAGACGATATAGGGTAAGAACAAATACTTGTATTCTAATTTAACTTATGGCCCCTTACATATAGTAATAATGATGATAATAGTGTTATGTTTCTTCATAAGCACTACCTCCTTTAACGCTCATAAACACTCTATAAAGTAGCCCATCTCATTATTCTCATTTCATAGACAAGAAAATCAATGTATACTAATTCAATAAATATGAGTTAAGTGCCTACTACATGCCAGACACTATTCTGGCTCCTGGCGACATAGCAGTGAACAAAAATGGACAATGAGCTCCTCATGCAGCTCACATTCTAGTGGAATAACGTAACATTATATCCCACTTATGATACGGCAGGCCTTTTTCTCAACAACTTTATATAACCAGTACATCAACCCACTTAATAAATACACGACCTTATGAAAAATACAAGATTAGTGATATCTTCATTTTATAAGTGAGAAAACTGAAAAAAAAAATGAGAACACTGAGAGATGCTGAGAATAAATCTCTTGCCCAAGGTCACACAGGTTATTAAGAAATGAAACCAGAATTAAAGCCCATGAGGTTTGATGCACACTCATGAGTTCTACAGTGTCACAAAGTAGCGAATCCAGGATTTGAACCTAGGTCTTCTGACTCCATAATCTGTACTATTAAAAAAAATTATTTATTTTAAATAGGGGGAGGAGAGAGTAGGGTGAGGGGCAGAGGGAGAGAATTTCAAGCAGACTCCTTGCTGAGCATGGAGTCCCATGAAGGGCTCGATCTCACCACCCATGAGATCACAACCTGAGCCAAGAGACCATGCTCAACTGACTGCGCCACCCAAGTGCCCCTATAATCTGTACTATTAACTGCTAAGTAACATGGGTTGAGAGAAACTTCTTATATCTATATCAGACAATGGTGCTGCCAATAAGACTGTTTTTCCATTCATAACAAAGAACTTTTAGCATGGTAATTCTGTCTCATTATATGACATATTTACGCGAATTTTCATTTAGCTATCGCCAGGAATCCAAAACTCTTCCTAAATGTCCTCAACAATTTTAGGAGTCAGTGTACTGGGATGACTTCAGATAGAACTCAGCCTCAGAGAAAACAGGAAATATACTCTCATAAGAATCGTGACTTACTGGTATTTGGCCACCCCTCAAAGCATACTTCCCAAAATAAAATGGAGTCAATCATAAGCTAAGCATTTTGGATAGATACTACCAAAATTTAGAAAAAGAATGCTCATGACTTCCATACACTTTCTATAGACCTTCTATACAAGTTTTAAAATAGTCATGTGAAATGCCATTTTCAAAAAAAAAAACTAAAATATTTGTATCACAAGGAAACACTTTATTTCTCTGATAAGGCCACACATGATCCAATAATAAGTTAGAGACTGATAGGTAGACTACAAAGAGTGACATTCACCAAAACTTGTTTAGGACCAGGAAAAAGAGAGGTACATGAACTATCATTATGTTTCAATCACTCAGACAGCTTCTTTCTAATGTGTGATGGCCTTCACGCTTCCCTTCATTTCCTCATTCATTCAGATATTTACTGAGCACCATTTGTAAGACTCTTTTCTAGGACCTTTGGGTAAGAATTACAACAAACATGTGTTTGCCTCATAAGATGCTCAGAGTCTGGTCATAGGGGACAGAGGATAACAGAGTCAAGAACGGCAAGTAAATGCAATACAGTGGAATACATAGTAAATTTATGATGGGTTCTAGGCACTCTGGTGCCATACAACAGGGACATTTTGAAGGCTGTTTGGTAGGCAGAAAATGGGGTGAACAACATTGAAAACAGAAGTCTCTCTACCCTGACCATAATAGCTACTATATACGCCTCTTTTGGATCTTTGAAAATGGGTAAGAGTTAGGGCCTTTTTCTAGTCCTTTATGGTGGTGGTAGTGGAAAGGATGGTTTCCATGTTTGAAAAACTCCCTGATCTCGTATTCTGTCCTACTATTTTGCCCCATGCTCTGGCTTTGTGAGAAATTTACATGAAGTCTTTATAGTACTGTTAGAAGAAGATTTCAAACAGTTGGGAGAAGAGAGAAGAATTTCTTCTACTGTTTAACTCCCTTGGAATTCTAGATGAACATTACCTGGCAATGTCTCATATCATTATGAAATCAAAAGCACTGTAAGGTTCTGTGAGCATAAACATTTGCATAAATATACAGCACGATCAAAAAATATTATGTGAGTTTCAGTTACCAATGCCCCAAACTATGCAGTGTTTATTAAAAGTATGTGCATTTAAGCTGTCTTATTCATTCATCACTAATTTATTTATTCACTATTCATTTACTAATTATTCATTTCCTCTTTACTCACATCACAGTGTGATGTGAGTAATACAACCTACGCCTGGAAAACAGAGGTATTTCCCTAATCACAAGCAAATCCAGTTCCTACTTGTTCTTCTTGGTTCTGTTTCTTCACTGGCTAAGCTTCATGTATTCACCTCAACACACATGGCAGTAAAGACTTCTCTGATTAGCATTTCGTTTATCTGTCATATTTTGGTTAGATATACAGGGTCTACATTTTTGTACTGCTTGATACTATGCTGACACAAAAATGGAGAATTTAACAGTTTTCACAGATGTTTTGACCTAACCATCCAGTTGACCTATTTATTGTAGTCACCTTAATTATTTTTCATCATATATGAAGGCAGAAGATTTGCAATAAAGTCATTTAAATTTGTAAAAAACCAAAGGCAGTAGAAAAGAAGGAAGGTTCTGTCCAAGCACCAAAGATTGCATATTCAATAGCATGTTGGGGAAAAAAAAAAAAAGCCTACGGAAAACCATCAGGTTCTACAGATCCAGGTCAAACATCACCTAGATTGGGCATAACTGAACTGCTGCCTGAAGGTAGGTCTGTGCGCAGCTCGGTACATTTGGTAAATAGTCCAGACCATGTGCCAAGCAGCAAACTTAGAAACCCAACTAGGCAAGTCATCATCGGCTGACTCCCATCTCAGGCACTCTGTGTTAGAGGTGTCTGGAAGTAACACTTTGTCTGTCTTGTTGATTTGAAACTTCATAATAGGAAATAACAATCCAGATTAAACGTTTCCTTCCTAAAATTCAATTCAAGCTGATTCCACCTCCCATGCATTATGTATAGTCCCACGATCAAGTGAAAAGCTCAGGTCTAACAAGACAGGGCTATTCCCAGGGAAAACAGTCTCTGTAAGAGGAAAATTTGTAGTGTCATACAGAAACTCTCATAAAAACAAGTACTTATAAACAGAGGCAAATCAATATGTGTTCTAGTTAAGGGAACATTCTAGAATGCTTCTCCTGGAACACTGCAATATAACTTGGATCCTTCTGCTTGGCAACGCCAGCCATTCGACCCCTTAATAGAGCAATGTTTCAAATCCCAACTTCCTTTCCCATACTTGACAACAAGTTGTGAAAAGGTATTTGGGGAGGAGCCACACGTCTTGATGTGTGATTTACAGTCTAAAAAACATCTAAATATATATATTTAAAATTTGGTGACCCCATTTAAAAGGTTTTCCAAAAATATTTATAGTCTAGCCACTATTTATCAGCATTTGGACGTAGAAAAACTGTGGTATAGAATATCTGAGCTCTCGATCTCTTTGTTGCTCTGATCCTAGGCTCACCTGGGGTTCATCAAACCATCAAGTTTCCTCTGCTTCCTTGTCTTGTGGATGAACGTTTGACCTGAATGACCAGAGGGAAGGGCTCCCCAAAACTGAAGTTCCCTTTGTCTCCGCACATTCCATTACTTTTAATACAACTTTTCATCTTAACAGAGAAAGATCGTGTATTTTTCCACAATGGAATCTATTAAGAAAAATGTAAAACAGTGGAAACTAAATAATCCAATGAGAATCTATTATCAACATGTATTTCTTAATATAATGACCACAATGACTATAAGAAAACTCTTCTAATTATGTAGGCTTTCTATAATATTCTCTATACATGCCAATTTTAAGAAATATATGCCAATGATGCAGTTATTAGCAGCATGTCAACAATAGTGTAACATATTATAGGGATTAAAATCTTTTCTAGCATCTACACTAGGCATTTCTCATAGTTTAATTTTTCTCATGTTTTAGATATTGGATCTGTCTAGTGCATAATAATTGTTTTATATAGTAACTGTCTCCTAAGTATTTTTGAAAAACCTATATATTCATTTCTAAAATATCTCTAAAATATGAAACCCATTAGTTTAGGCCCCATTTTATATGTGCTAATGTATAAAGAAGATAAAAGTTTACACATCATTAGTAGGAGGATCTGGTGAAGCTGAGATTTCCTGTGGGTTTAAGACCTTTTTGTGGGTGTTATATGCAACTAATGAATCATTGAACACTACATCAGAAAGTAATGATGTACTATATGCTGGCTAATTAAATACTATAATTAAACCTTTTTTGCATTTCTGTATATTGAATAATTACTTCAAAAATATATGTGACGGGCCAATGAATATAAACCAGTGAAAAGGTAATCTATTAAAAGTGTTTAACAAAGAGAACTGATTGTTAGCTTAGTAGAATATTCCATTCAACCATTGTTTATTAAACAATTTAAGTAAATAATAATTGAATGCCACCATGTCCATGTACAGGGCTAAGCAGAAGTAGTATATCGTGGGGCACCCGGGTAGCTCAGTCGGTTAAGCATCTGCCTTCAGCGTGGGTCATGATTCCAGGGTCCTGGGATCAGGCTCCCACATCAGGCTCCCTGCTTCTTGCTTCTCCCTCTTCCTCCGCTGCTACTCCTATTTGTGCTCTCTCTCTCAAATACTAAATAAATCTTTTTAAAAAAGGGGAAAAAAGTAGTATATAGTATCATTTAATTAAGTAAGTGACCATTAGTTAAATCTGTTACTTTCATTCAATTATCATTTGAACTGATAAATGTAGAAAAGCTAAGGAAACAGATCAAGTAATGCTACTTAATTAAAAATAAAGATATAATAATAGACCAGAACATATTTAGCACATGTGTATGAAGCTCAAACGCATTTAAGATATCAGCACCAAAGCAAACCAAGTGAGCTAAATATTCTTATTTTGACCATAATAATGCCACACTTTCAGATCATGGGACATTAATTTTAAAAATTTTAAGACTATCTCACAGTCTAATACATAATTCTGAAAAAGTCCAGTATTCAACAGGAAAATAGAACCAATGGGGAAAGTCAGGAGATAAATAACTCTGGTTATCACACACACACAAACAGTACATGGCACAGTACAGTAAGGGAGTAAAGGCACCAAGAGGGTGGGAGGGGACCGTCGGGGTACTCCTAGCGAGACCGTGATTTGAACAAAGCCTTGCTTTCCTCTTCCTTTATTAAATTACCACTTTCCTCCTACAGATTTATTTAGTAACTATAATAGAGTAACTATACTGTATAGTAACCATAACTATAACCATAACAGGTCCTGGATACTCTAAGGTCCAGGAGAGACTATGTCCGTGACTAGCTCACAATCTAGTGGGAGCAGAACCATGAAACAGACATCCCTAGATGCTGACTCTTATAATACAAATCAGAATTGGAAGCTGGCTGTTTTTGAACCCTAAGAAAACATGGTCTCATTCTCCCAAGATTCTGGCTCTTCCTCATAGTTCTTTGTTGTCCAAATGTGGAGTCTAGAAGGGTAGTTATGCTAATTCTCTTGAAAAGACTTCTACAATTGTCAGATATTTGAATCTTTCTAACTCTGCCATTTTGTTTCTGTAATAGTTTAGTTTTATGATCTGTTTTTAAGAAAGCATCCTGTCCTCTTGACTATACTAAATCTGAAAACTATTATTTTTCTTTTCAGTTTCACTTAAATGTTCTGTGCTTAGCTTGCCTTATCAAGTTCATGGAATTTCAGGTCCATTTAAATATCTTTTAATCAGACAGCATCTTTTCCTCATTTTTTCTTTCTATAACATCTGTTTATATTGAGGAAGATACATTATTTCCTGATATTTCAGTCCCAAATATGATCCTTCTAAGTCCTGGTTTTCCCTCTGGAATTATTATTTACCTTTTTCCATTCAAACTTCAGATTTTCCTTGCCTGTGGTACCCAGTTTCTATTAGTTTCTCCAAGAGATCACTGAGTGCCTTTCTCCACTGTGGTCTTCCTTATTACAAAATACTGATATCCACCACAGAAACTGTTCTTTATTTTTAAATAGACTTTTTTTTCCTTCTCACTTCTCGTATTTCAGCTTAAAGAGAACTATATAAAGGTCAGTCAATTTCTACCACACATATTTTCTGAAGTTTCATGAAACACATGGTCTCTCTGGCCAGGAATTCTCCATAGCAGTATCATAATTCATGATTATTTAATTTGCCCAACAAGGCTTTCAAACTTTTATACCTGCCTCCCTGAAGAACCTGTGACTCATTTATGCAGTGAGCTGGTATTACTGGTGAGAACACATCATATCACTATGTGGAAACCAGTGGGGGTGGACGCCAAATCTCACCATCATGATACGGGAAGTCAAACATTGTCATCATTACTTAGTATTTAACAATCTAATAATAGTATTTGATTACATCTACATAGCCATTAGGAATACATTAGATTGGATTTTATGATTTCAAATTTTATTTTTAATGTCATCTTGCTGGTCTCCTTCAATCAAACCTGCTAGGTCCCCTCTGCTAGCTCTGGAGCTGGACAAAGAGCTTGGTTATCCATGAGGGAAAGATGGGCTGGGTCCAGTGGAAATGGCCAGGAAGGGCTCAGCCCTTCTTCCTCTTCAGACAGGAGAAACTACAGAACATTAAGCCCCATCTCCTCTTTTGGGGCCTTGGGAGACACATCAAGTTTTGTATGTCCAAAAGGAAGTCTGTTTTTAATTCTGAGGCCATCATTAACTAGATATCTTTGGAACAGGTGTGTGATTTCAGGCAAGTCCCTTAATTTCTCTGTCCCTTGATTTCTTTTCTAAAAAGCGGTCAGATAGCTTCCCTCTACTGTCTACACAGAGTCACTGAGCTCCTTCCAGCTTTGCCAGTTTGTAGTTTGAAGCTTTCTGCCTGGTTCCCAACACCCCTAAGACAGTTCCCATTCTGCATCCCCTCCCTGGAAAGGGACAGGGATACATGTCACAGCAGGAAGCCAGGCCTCCTTACTTCTTGGAGCACCCTTCAAACAGCCTGGTAAGATGCTTGCTTATCCTTAAGGAGACACAAAGACACGGGGGCTAATGGTGTTAACTCTGGAATTAGGCTGGAGTATATACCTCCCAACCCTTCTACTTCACAGCTGTAGGACCTTGGGCAACTGCTTAAATTCTCTATGCCTCAGTTTTCTCATCTGGAAATGGGAGAAAAATGGCAGTGATGGCCTCATGGGGTATTGTGAGAATTATCTCCTTTAATAGTGAATAAAAAGATCCCAAATTCTAAATCAGCTCCCTATTGTCCTTTCTCCAATTAAAATATTACTCTCCAAGTATTGCTAATCTCTGGCCGGTATGAGAACAGAAACAGACTGGTGAAATGGACTTGTCTTTTAGAGATATTTAAATTTTCAAACACTATCCTTAACTTAATTGGTGGAATTTTAGGCAGTCTTAAAAGTGATTTTTAAAAATTTGTAGGTACATTTATGGAGGCTTTATAATTTGGGACTGGAAAATTTTCTCTCTCTCTCTCTCTCTCTCACACACACACACACACACACACGCCTTTCCTGAGATTCGTCTCTGGGCTCAGTTCTTCTGAGTTCAAGCTTTGGTATAGCTACTCTCTTTTCCCAAAAACTGAACACAAATTTGTTAAAACGGCCAAGTACCTTTTTTTTTTTTTTTTAAATTCGGTGCTCTAGAAGTGGACATTGAGGGGTTGAAGACAATTTTTCAGTCAGTATGCTAGAGAACTATTTACATCTTAATATATTAAAATTTAATTAATACTCCCCAGAGAAATTTAACATCAGTCTTTGTGCAACACTCCTCTGATGCAGATGAAGAACTCTCTACACAAATATTAGACCCTATGTAATATTTATGTAACAGTATCATGTTAAACAAGACAAGTCCTTGATTAAATAAAACAAAGCTTAACAAAGCAGCCATCTCAAGGTGATTAATTCCAGTTTTAGGATAAAAGTTTATCACCTAGTTGTATTACTTCAAGACTATAATGTGAATATTATGAAGATTACTAAAATGTAATATGTATTTACAAAAGTGCAAAATTTTCCCATAATGTTGTATATAGGCAAATTTACGATATAAGATACTGTATACTATATTTATGTATTTTTTTGTTTTATTTAAATTCAAGTTAGTTAATTTATAGTGTATTATTAATGTGGGAGTGTAATTTAGACATTCACCAGTTGCATATAACACCCAGTGCTCCTTACATCAAGTGCCCACCACCCAACTGTGTGAAAGGCTGCTCACAGGTTTTATTTTCATTCAAGTGGCCAGATGGACTATAGATAAATTTATGTCTCCAAATTATTTTGCTATGTTTTACATAGAATTTTCTTGTGGGTTGAATGGAAGGCAGTTGATATCCTTCTATATCAACTTCTGCCATATTGACTATGGAACACAGTAATAAGAAGTGTCAATTTAAAATATTCAGAATATTGGCCTCCCCTGTTCCCTTCTCAACTGAGAAGTACCTATAGCTGTTCTTTATATAAGTCACCAAAGCAAAAACTCAGAGTTTGAATGCTTCAGAAGTAGGTTTTAATGGATTAATTGCTTTACCTATTGCATTTATCAAAATTAAAATTAGAAATACAATTTCTAGGGCGCCTGGGTGGCTCAACGGGTTAAGCCTCTGCCTGCGGCTCAGGTCATGATCTCAGGGTTCTGGGATCGAGCCCCACATTGGCCTCTCTGCTCGGTGGGGAGCCTGCTTCTCCCTCTCTCTCTGCCTGCTTTTCAGTCTACTTGTGATCTCTCTCTCTCTCTCTCTCTGTCAAATGAATAAATAAAATCTTTAAAAAAAAAGAAATACAATTTCTAGTTGCATGACAAATAATTCTTTTAAAACATGTTAAAAATTCAATTGCTTTTGCATGGTCTTAAGTTGCTCTCTTAAAGTCTATCTGATCATTTAATTAGCTTTCTGCATTTGGGCAATAATATATTTATAAGCTATGATATAACTAACAGTGTAAGAAATTTACTATTTTAAAAATCCTTCCTCACATCTTTTCTAATATAATTTTTTTTCTGAATATAATAAGAGCTATACAGTACATAATGAAATTTTGTGGTATTAAGAATTGAATGTAATCTATTCCTCAAATGTATTTGTTGCTGATAAAATAACCAGATAATTATGTTAAGCATGTTACTACTATAAAATGTTTTCTAGTTTTTAGACTTGATAAACCATTTTGTATTTGAGGGACTGGGAAGAATAACAATGCCTTGAAGATCTAAACATGTCTTAAGAGGGTGTTGGTATCATCTCTCTCCGTAAACACAACCTTACATGAAGACGATCGATTATATTTTTCTCCTAAATATCTGGGAAAGATGCTTCCTAATCTCCTGTACTTCCAGGGTGCTGGAAGTCTTAAAGTGAAGACACCATCCTTTACATTCCGTTCCATACTTATCCTTAGTAAATCGAAGAAAGTTTATTGTGAGTTGTACCTCTCATATATAATACCACTTCATAAATACTACGGCTAAATTACGTTCCCTCAAAATTCAGATGTTGAAGTGCCAAGACCTAGCTGGGTGTAATCGTAGTTGGAGATAAGGTCTTTAACGAGGTGATTAAGTTAAAATGAGGCTGTAAGGCTGGCCCTAATCCAATAGGACTGGACACAAAGACACACCAGAGAAGCGCAGAGAAAAGACCATTGTGATTAGGCAGCAAGAATGTGGTCATCTGTAAGTCAAGGAGAGAGAATGTCCAGATTCCAGAACTGTTAAGACAATAAACATCTGTTGTTTAAGCCCTCCATTCTGTAGTATTTTATTATGGTAGCCCTAGCAAAGTCGTATACTATGCTTTGAGATAAATTAAGTCTCCTATAATCTTCATCATTTACAGTGCTTTCACAAGCTTTTAGTTGTCTTTTTTTTCTACAAGTTTAAGTAATTTACTTAGGATTACTTAGATCTATTCTAAATTTTTTAATATCTTGTTACAATTTTGCTGTTCCAACAGACCATATCTCTTTGTATAATAAAAATCAAACTATAAAGTGAATCTCTATAAATCAAATGGTATTTTCTAATTACTTCTATTGTTTTAAAAACTGGTGTTTCTACACCAATGGTGGATAGGACATGTCCAGTTTAAACAAAGGTAAAATTTGTATATAGTCTCTTTTAAAAAAATATTTTATTTACTTATTTGACAGACAGAGATCACAATTAGGCAGAGAGAGAGGAAGGCAAGCAGGCTCCCCACTGAGCAGAGAGCTCGATGCAGGGCTCGATGCAGGGCTCGATGCGGGGCTCGATGTGGGGCTCGATCCCAGAACCCTGGGATCATGCCCGAGCCGAAGGCAAAGGCTTTAACCCACTGAGCCACCCAGGCACCCCTTTATATAGTCTCTTAAAAGCACACTTGTCACTACCGTTTTATGCAGTAAGATGTCACTTTTCTTAAGGGCAGAAACTGCATTTTATTTATGATATTTGAATTCACAGGGTCTACCTGCCACAATGACCAGGGCTTAGCTCATTGATTTGCTTCCAAGAACACTAATTTATTTATTAAATTATTTATTTATTAAATTTATTATTATTTATTAAATAAATTCTAATAAAGGAGTTGTTCATTACCAATAGCCACACTCTAGTTCTTATATCGTTCATGCTTTTAAAGATTTCAAAATTAAAACCGCTAATACCAGCTTCTGTGATGAATGTAAATGAATCATCTGATGACTATTACTGTGAATTGTGGCTTTTAAAATTGATTTTTCTTCCTTCACATTCTAAATCTTTACTTACAAATTACATTTTTTAAAAGATTTTATTTATTTATTTGACAGAGAGAGATCACAGTAGACAGAGAGGCAGGCAGAGAGAAAGAGAGGGAAGCAGGCTCCCTGCTGAGCAGAGAGCCCGATGTGGGACTCGATCCCAGGACCCTGAGATCATGACCTGAGCCAAAGGCAGTGGCTTAACCCACTGAGCCACCCAGGCGCCCACAAATTACATTTTTTTTTATATTTAAAAAGCGCCACAAAATGCAAGGATAAGTTATCCAATTCACTAAAGTGAATGGATGCCATGAACACATCTTTTATGCCTCTACTTATTAGAAAGGAAATCAAAGATGAACATATATTTCTCACTTTTATCATTTGAGGTATTCAGTAATTTTTAAAGCACTGAATACATTAAAAACTGTGTCATTTTCTAGCTACTTAATTAAATATAGTAGAAATTTAAAATCTTGCATTTCTAAATGTCCCATCCAATGTCACCCATTTAAACCTGTGATATTGAATTCTTTATATTTTTCAATTTTTCATTTGCTTTCATGACCATCTTTTTCCCCTAGACATTGTGACATGTGTTGAAGTGACATATATTAAATTGATGTAAGTTAAAGTTTATTTTGAGACCCTTTTGAGAATTTTTGATAGCTCTGCGAGAATATGGAAACCCTAAGAGTTGTTACTACATTTGTGTTGGGAGACATTCACCTACATAGCAACTTAAAATTCCCATAAATCTATTCATGCCTTCTTTCTATTTTTAATTAGATTATTTGTTTGTTTTGGTGGTGACTTGTGCAAGTTCTTTATATATTTTGGATATTAAACCCTTATTGAATATATCACTTGTAAATATCCTCTCAAAGACATACAGAGAACCAACGGACACATGAAAAGGTGCTCAACCTCACTCATCATCAGGGAAATGGAAATCATAAGCACAAAGAGATACCACCTCACACCTGTCAGAATGGCTAAAACAAAAAGCGCAAGAAATAACAAATGTTGGTGAGGATACGGAGAAAAAGGAGCCCTTGTACACAGCTGGTGGGAATGCAAGCTCATGTAGCCATTATGAAAAACAGTATGGAGTTTCCTCAAAAAACTAAAAGGAGAATTCTCACATGATCCATTAATTCCACTACTGGATATTTACCCAAAGAAAATGAAAACACTAATTCAAAAAGATATATGCATCCTTATTTTACTGCAGCATTACTTACAAAAGCCAAGATATGCAAGGAACCCAACTGACCATCCATAAATGAATGGGTATATAGATAGATAGAGAATGAAATATTACCTAGCCATAAAAACCTAATGAAATCTTGCCATTTGCAACAATATGGATCGATCTTTAGAGTATAATGTTAAGTGACATAAGTCAGTTAGAGAAAGACAGATACCATATGATTTCACTCATATGTGGATGGAATTACGAAACAAAACAAATGACCATAGGAAAAAGAGACCAAAAACCCAAACTCTTAAATACAGAGGACAAACTGATGGTTATCAGGGAGGAAGTGGGTGGGAGGTGGGTGAAATAGGTAAAGGGGATTAAAAGTATATTTATCGTGATGAGCACTGAGTAATGTACAGAATTGTCAAATCATTATACTGTACACCTGAAACTAATCTAACACTGTATGTTAATTATACCTGAATTTAAAAATGAAGCAATAAAAAATTCCCATAAATCTAAGTATATATTTATGATCTGAACCTATGTCATATATAAAGAAAAAAAACAAAGCTAAAATACCTCATTACGTTCTAAAAATTTTTTCAGAAATCGACTTTTATATTAGAATTACAACTTTGGGGCACCTGGGTGGCTCAGTGGGTTAAGCCTCTGCCTTCGGCTCAGGTCGTGATCTCGGGGTCCTGGGATCGAGTCCCGCATCGGGCTCTCTGCTCAGCAGGGAGCCTGCTTCCTCCTCTCTCTCTGCCTGCCTCTCTGTCTACTTGTGATCTCTCTATCAAATAAAAAAGTAAAATCTTTAAAAAAAAAAAGAATTACAACTTTGTTTTATTACACATTGATATAGTTTTTAGATAAAAACAACTACTGATGCTGGTACCAATTCAGATTTAAAAATACGTATGGTCCATATTTATTTTTTTCAGTTTCCAGTCTCCGTGCCCTGGCCCCGGCCTTCTTGACCTATGTCTGGATTCTTTCACAATGTGCTCATTGGCATTTCTGTCTCCAGTTCTTCTCCCTTTCAGTCCATCCTGGGCATTTTTGCCAGATTCATTTTCCTAGAATAAATTATTTTTACCGAGTCTCTTTCTAAGGAAAACAACAAACTCTCAGTGGTTGATAGGACAAAATATAATCCACCAATCTTGGAATTCAGAGCTTCTAACTCAAAGACCTTCCCAATTGTATTCCCGCTTTTCAAAAACATCCAGCTTTAATCAAGCTTTGACTCTGTTCTCTGTTACTCAGCACACCTCTTTGCTTCTCATTTTTTATTTCCTTTCATTTGAGTCCAGTAGGAGGGTGTAGAATGCATCTTCTGGTCCAAAGTCTTTTGTCTGCTGTGCCAGAGCTGGCTCCTACCCTGAAATGTTCCTTTACCCTGTGGCTGGAAGCTATTGATTTCCCATACCTTCAGTCTGGATCCTCAGAATCACGATACACTAGTCTATAAATATTGCCATTTCTATGTGATCTCTTGTCATTTCCTCCTACATCCTTTGACCTGGTAGGACCCACATTCATCACATCCCCATAGCACACTTTAGACTGCAAGCTAGGACCCCTTAAAAAGAGGGCCCAGTTCTATAGCATCTTCAGAACCATCCCGTTCAAGTTTCCATCCTCCCAACCCTAGGTTTGTGAATTCAAGGACCCAGCATATACAGAGCCTGTTAATGTCCGTGTGCTGGTCACAGAATGCTCTCCCAGATCTTTGCTCACTGATATGCTGCCCAGCCTCCAAGATTCAGCTTAAATTCCACCAGCTTCCTGAATCCACTATCATCATGCCTTCCTCTTTCTGAAATCCCTTTATCTCCTTCACGCTTTGGGTGCTTGTTATTATTACACATTATTATTGAACTTTTCTTTTTCAGTTGCCTACTGTACATCTTTACTTGAAAGTTCCAGATGTATCAAATCCTCAAAATATTCCCAAATGCCTTATTCTTTGCCAAACTTGCTCCAAATTCTATACTCCCTCTCCTAGTAGGTGATAGCACCAATGCCTTCATTCACTCAGCCCCCCAAGGTAGAAAACTGCGAGTCATCTTCAACTTCTCCCTTTTCTTTATTCCCATTCATATCCAGTTAATCATCAAGCTCAATTCCTACCTTCTAACTATCTACCAGACAGGTTCTACTTCTTCTCTAGTTCAAGACCTCATCATCTCTCACTTCCATCATTTAAAATATTCCTGATCTGTTGCTATTTTCAGCCCAAGTGCTTTCCAATCTATCCTTCATGAAACCAGATGATCTATTTAAAAAGCAAGTTAGTCCGTGTCACTGCTTAAACTTTTCAGTAGCTTCCCCTTCCCTTGGCGTAAAAGGCATGCCTGCTGTCCATCTCTATCTCTTGCTTCTTCCTGTCTCTTACTCCAAGCTCCAGCAACACTGGATTCTGTGAGCTGCCCTGCGCATTCCAGGCTACTCCTTACCACCCACATGTTTGTGAAAGTGGGGCACCTGGAATGCCCTCCTCTTCATCTCTTCACCTACACATTTTCTATGTACAGGGAACAACTCCTAATCTTAGGTTGGAGTGGATGCTCCTTCTTTAAGATTCCATGGTATCTGGAGTCTGTCTCTCCTAGATAGTATTAAAAACTGTGTTCACTGTGTTGTAATTACGTTCATTTATTGATCCTTAACTATTCATCGACCATCTATGATAGGGCCAGACACTTTTTGTGCCATGTACTGAATGTTCAATAAATAAGCTTTGCTAATAAATGTGTAAAAATGCCCAACTGAACTTTAAGAGAAACACTATTCTGTTTTATTTCATTGAATTTATTTTCATTCACCCTCATGTCTCCACCTTAAGTCTAGTACAGTATTATCTTTGCAGTAATAGCTCCAAAACACTCATTTTATTTCTACAGTCAGTCTTGACATAAGGATGTTTTTGAGAAAAAAATGAACATTGATTATAAATCACCTTGAAGATTTTGTTAAGTTGTATGATCATACAGTGTAAATAATGCCCAATATTTTTAAGCTCTGAAATCTTATCAGCTCATTAATTTTGGTAAACTATTTAAAAAAGCTTGCTCCAGAAAATGAATTTTGGAGTCATGATGTCTGAAGGTTAAAGAAGAATCATATGCAGTAAAGATTCTAATACAAAAGTGGAATACAGGAGCCTTCTGACAGCTTGAAAAAAAGAGAAAACTCTCATAAGATTGATATTTGCTACAAGAATTCATTCTAAGCAGGCTAGAAAATAACACAGCCATTGTGAAATCTTAAAAATCTTCACAGGGTGTTAAGTACTATGTCTGCACCGCTTAATAGGTTAGAGTCTTGCTTTGGGGTATTCTGGATTCTTCTAGATGTTATCCCCAGCACACTCATAATGGGGGGAAAAAAAAAACCCTTCCACATGATAGGGAGAGTTTTGTAATCTTTCAAACTGAAGAAGGAAATAATGTCAGAAACTTTTTAAAACCAAAATGATAAAGATAGAAACCTTAACAAAAAAATAAGTAAGGGTTAGAAACAGTCAATTCACATAAGAGCAAACAAAAAGATTGATGGGTATAAAAAGATTTTCAAACTCATTACTTATTAGAGAAACAAATTAATAGAACAATGAGCAATTATTCATTGCTAATCATCACTCACACTAACCATCACTCATATTGGTAGTAGCATATTAAAAATCAGGAAGCAATGCTAACTGTCAGCATGGATATGGGGAATTAGAGATGCTTACATGCTTTGGTGGGAAAGTAGTCTAGAGTAGGCAATCTGGTGAGGCAGCTGGCAGAAGCTGGCCAAACTGATTAGATGCACACCGACCAACTTGACAAACCTAGTTCTGGGTAAATACAGATACACATTAGAAATTCTCACCCAGGCTCATAAGGAGAGATACAGGAAGACACTCATGTCAGTGTTATTTGGGGTGGCAGGAGCTGGAGTGGATCTGGATGTCCAGCATAGGAAGAACAGAGAGGACAAAGGTGGTAAAGGCATACCATGTAGAACTATGCAGCAGCTAGAAACACATGACTGAATGCACACACACATGCTCTGAAAACGACATGCTCAATGAGAAAAGGAAAAGGAGAATGGAAATTAAAATGCATATGTAAATTACATATATATACATATATATATAAAACAACAAACTGCACATTTTACAAGAGCATATATATGTACACACTGAAGGTACACATTAAACATGGTAAAATAACCATTCTAACAGATGGAGGAGGAAAATGATGAAAGGGGATTAAAGAAGGAGGGAGGGAAAGCTGAAGAGAGGGAGGGAGGAAGCGAGGTGGGAGAGAGAGAGAGAGACAGAGGAGAGGAGAGGAGCTCTTCTCTCCGTGTGGACCTGTGTGACCTCCCTCCACTCTGTTTCTCTAAGAGCTTCCTTGCACTGCCCCCTTTCAACCACCCCACAGTGTGATTATGCACTCAGTGTCTCTCCAGCTCGGTCATAATCCACATGATGGTGGGTACCATGTTTTGGTCTTATTCACTACCGTATCCTCAGTACCCGGTACCGTGCTTGTACACACTAGGTATTCAAGGAATATTTGTCGAAGGAATGAATAAATGCACATTTTCATATCGGGCTGACTCATAAAAGAGAGGAAAACCAAAAGCTGAATTTAAGATCTTGAAAAAATTTTCACATGGGTCTTTTCAGTGTTGAGTTCTAGGTTTCGTCGCAAGAGAGGTTAAGTTCTTCTATTTCATTCAAGTGAAGCAGAAAAAGCAGAAATTTTATTTTTCATGATACTCCTATGTGGCGCTAGCTGGACCACTTTTCTCCCAGAGAATACATTGAAAACAGAGAGACTAAGAATAAAGATGTTCATCTTCAGATTTTTTTTTATATCAGAAAGACAAAGAAGTACTACTGTTCAAAAGGGCAAGAAATGTTTCTCTCTTTCAAAATATAAAGCCTGCATATTAGAATTTTCCTTATGCCTCTCCTATTGGAACTTCTTAGAAGTTCTATCAGGACTTTTCCTTCCACTTGTAATGTAACATCACAAAACCATTCGGAATGGGACTTTACCTGTCATTTTCCTAAAGCGTGCACTTGGGCAGTATTTCCCTTAGCACTAAACCACGTCGTGCCTGAGAGGTATTCCGCTGCATGGAAGGCAGAACAAGTGCCCTTGTCCTTACAGGGCAGAGACCACCCTCCAGAAATTTTCCACCAGAATCCGTGATGGCCATTCACTCCTGCCTGCAAGTGCAAGAATTCTTACCAACCAAGTAACTTACCAAAGAAGGAATCTTTAACTTCATCGTAGCTTCTCTCTGACAGTAAAACTACACTTTTTTTTGTTGTTGTTGTTCACACGTATTAGGGTGAACATTTTCACTAGAACATTAATTCTTCTGGGAACGAACATTTTCCTGGGATAGCTTCTCTTCTTGGGAAATGTATTTTTTTCTTGGGAAAATGTATTTTCTAGGACACGGGCTAATTTACTAAAGGGGGATTTTGCCAGAGGGCTATGCGGATCAGCTCTAAACAAACAAACCCTCATTGCACCATTTGGTTGCTGATTATTTACAGATTAGGAACAGTGGGAGATCACAGGGTTAAAGACTGGGCAATGCTAGGTTATTTACATGTAAACAACAGTTTCTTCGAAACTGCTAAATAATTTCTCCTGGCTTTTATGTCATGTGTTATTTTCAATAGACTTCCTTCTAAACCTCTTTATCTTTTGGTCTTAAACTCAGCTGGTTTCCCGAAAAGCACAGATCTCACTATAGTACCCGTAGTGCCTCACTTTACTAAATCTGGTCTGAAAAAACAAGGTCCCCGAGACCCACATACACTAAATAGGTGAATTAGAAGAAGTTTATTTTCACCACAAAAATACTTATTAGGTCGAGTATGATGATTCATTAAAGTGGGAATTTACAAACAGCTGTGTTTTTTTTGTTTGTTTGTTTGTTTGTTTTTGCAAAGTCTATTCGTTTCACAGTCAGAAGCTATGGCAAAATTTTATAAAAATAAGAGTTGAAATGACAGGCTTACTTTTGACTCTCTTGAGAAGTCCACCATAAATCTCATAGGAATAGAGACTACATTTCAATTTATAGGTTAAATTATTTTTTAGAGCAAATAATGAAAATTAGATCCTGCTAAAAGAACTCCCTCCACTCTACCCCCCCCCCCCAAAAAGCAGAGCATTTTAGGTAATAAATTCTTTGTGTCCTTCAGTACTTCTTTTTTTTTTTTAAATTTTAAGATCTTATTTATTTATTTGACAGAGAGAGAGAGAGAGATCGCAAGTAGGCAGAGAGGCAGTCAGAGAGAGAGAGAGGGGAAGCAGGCTCCCCACTGAGCAGAGAACCCCATGCCCATAGGGGGCTCAATCCCAGGACCTTGAGATTATGACCTGAGCTGAAGGCAGACGCTTAAGCCACTGAGCCACCCAGGCACCCCCTTGAGTACTTCTTAAGAAATGCCTACATATCTTTGCTTATTCCTACGTGTGACCACCTCTCCCATCTCCTTCCCACTCCAGAAAAGAAAGAGATTAAAACAAACTCACAAAAAGAAAAGAGAAAGATTAAATCTAACATTCCTCAAATGTTTAAGGAAGCAACAGGCCTTCAAATCAGTTGCAACCCACTACAACTCAAAACCCGACTATGGCAACTGCATCTTTATTTTTGATGGTTTGATACAATCTGTGAAATGACTGGGCTGTTAAGGAGTTACCCAAAGGAGTCCACATGCTCTGATCTACCAAAATAGATGCACACTCTCAGATCTACAAGAAAGGGGGTGATAGGCCATTCTGCACCAAAGCAGTCCCGTATGCTCAGGACCCCACTCATTCTCTGTAGGAACATAAATACCTTTGGAGGAGAGGAATCAAGGTATTTGGAAGCTTGAACAGGAAAGACAAAAAGGGCAAAGACTAAAAAGGAAACTCAGGTAGGACATCAAAACTTTCTTTAAAAATAGGAAAAACTGTATATGAAGAGTTACATGAGCCCAAAGAGGACAACTAACCAACGGATGGTAGTCGCAGCTTCCATAATCATAATTAAAGCTCTTGGAAAGATGGAGTATCTTTATCCTTAAGAAGTGAATTCCCTGTCCCTGGAGGTGTTTAGCATAGGCCAAGAATCCTGAAAGATGATATGAGAAGATTCAAGAAACAAATGGGTAGTTGCATTAGATGGTCCCTTTCAGTTCTGGTATTCTGTGATCCCTGAAGCAAAGCAATTAATGAGTTTTTTCTTTGTCTTCAGAGTTTTGTATTAAAAATTGGCCTGTTTCATAATTCAATAATTAATAAAAAAATATATACTACCTCAAGTTATAATTTTGTGGCCATTATTCAGCACTTTGGGGAAAATATGGATAATTTAAATGTGTATATATATATGTACTTGAAGTACATACACATTTGGAATGTATATTTAGAGTATATATTTAGAATATGTATTTGGAATACGTTCAGAATATATATATATATGTGTGTGTGTATACACACACACACACACACACACACACACATATGTATTTCTTGGTTTCCGTGTTGACATCTAGCCAGGACTTTCCAGAGTTTATGCTAGGATCATCTGGTGTTCTGGTGATTTCATTCTTCTGGACCTCTAGAGAAATAACGTATCCAGTCCAATAGCAAGAAGTAAAGGGAAGCACCTAAGGCAGTGCAGTCTTGTGTCATCTCCTGGTCAGGAAGATAGATCAGTGATCTGATGACAAAAACCTAATGATTTATCCACCGTCAGAGACCTAAGCATTTGGTGCTGGAATGTTTTTCTAATGCCAAAAGCTTTAAACAGTATCAGGAGAGAGAAGATGCTTGTTTCCAGTTCCTTCTTTCCATTTCTCCTTTGAAAACTAACTTGAGGCTTCTCTTTCTTTGATTCTCCTAGAAACAGCTGTTCTATAGGATAACCTACAGAGAAGCCTGTGGTTAACTGTTCTTAAAATAAGTAATCATTAAAAAGCCAATTCACAGTTTATGTTTTGAAAGACAAAAAACACAATTTAATTTACAAAAAGCAAAGTGAATGAGGAATCTGTCGGCATGGGCAAACCAGTGGAGGGTACTTATGAAAGGTCAGGGTTTGTAATTCACAAGAGAGTCATGTGCACTAGGTAGGCCTAGTCCCTTCAACTGCTGTTTTTTTCTTTAAGAATGTAAAATAATGCATATTTATTTATTGGAGAGAGAGAGAGAGAGCACCCAAGTAGGGGGAGGGAGCGGGACAAGCGGACTCTGTGCTGAGTGCAGAGCCCAAAGCAGGGCTCAATCTCATGACCTCAAGGATCATGACCTGAGCTGAAATCAAGAGTCGGATGCTTAATTGACTGAGTCACACAGGTGCCCCAAGAATGTATAATTTTAAAAACATGATATACTTATTGTAGAAAACTAGTAGGAAAATATTGAAAAGTCTATTAAAAAAAAACCCCTCATAGTTTCATACCTAAATGAAGGAACCTATATTTTGGTATATTTACTATCTGTAACTAAGTTATAATGAAAACTGAATCTTACTCTGTAGTTTTGTGCCATTTTTAATAAAAACTTACATATTGTGAGCCTTTCCCCATGCATATATAGTAAACTCTCATTTGTATACCACAACCCTCCAGTGCCTACAAAAAATGTTAATCATTTCACACCTCTCAGATCGGGCACACATTCTATCTGCCTCGCCTGGTAGATTTTGAGTATTTCATGCATAGTGAATTATAAATCTTACTTATATGACTACCTAGGACTTCTATCATGTCTGGCACATAATGGACACTAGATACGTCTATTATTTACTCTTTGTGAATTGAATACATAGCAATTAAAGTTAACCTACTGATTAAAAGAAAAACCTTGAAATGGATACTGGGAATCTTGAAGATAAAAACCTAGATAGATCGCCTCTATACTTAGATAATTTTATACATACACAGACACACACACTCTACCTAAATAAACAACTCAAAGTCCTACTTCTTTAATGAAATCTTTCTTCATCCATGGGGTACCCAAGCTGAGTGCTACTTTCTATAATTTTCATTACCAACCAGGAACTGTTCTAGTAAACAAATATGTTAAGTTCCATCAATTCCCATCCTATAGACACTCTCATTTTTTTAATGACTCCTAGATCTCCTATTTCCTCTCTGTACCCAACCCAAACTCCTAAACTTTAGATTGGTGTGTCAGCTGCCTCCTACCTATCTCCACAGGCATTTCAAGAGTCATCATTCCCAAGATGGAAATGGTATTTCTCTCCTCACCTACGTTCCCTATTTTGATAAATGCTTCCATTCTGGAATAAATTGTATCCTCATGCAAATTCACATGTTGAAGCACTAAGCCCCCAAGGTGATGGTATTTAGGGATAGGGCCTTCAGGAGGTCATTAGGTTTTCACGAGTGGGGCCCCCATGATGAGATTTGTGCCTTACCAGAGGAAATACTAGAAAGCTTGCTTCAGTTCTCTCTCTCTTCACCCCCTCCACCACCTGAGGCATTAAAGGACATACTGAGAAGACATTATCTGAAAGCCAGGAAAAGAGCTCTCATGAGAGAACCAAATTGACTGTCACTTTGATCTATGACTGCCCGGTCTCGGGAACTGTGAGAAATAAATTACAATTGTTTAAAGCCACCTAAACTGTGGAATTTTGATTCAGCAGCCCAAGTAAACTAAGGCAACCACTAAATACATCATAGAAGTCTCGAATATGGAAAACTTTCTAGATTCTTCCTCACATTCACTCATCACATCTAAGATGCATAGTCTAGTTAACACAGTTGTACCAATTTAGATTTCTTGGTTTTGATAGTATACTATATTTATAAATGATATGATTACCACTGAGAGAAGTTGGATGAAGGAAACATGAGACATTCTGTATTATTTTTGCAGGTTCCTGTGAGTCTGTAATTATTCCACAATTAAAAATTTCAAAAAAAATCCCTGCTCTATATCATTTCAACCTCTAGTAAGAAGAAATTCAGACAAAGAATTATCTGTGATGTTGGAAGGTATTCGCTGTTAAGAGAAGCATTTTGTATTCAAACCTGGTAATTTTTATAAAAATGAAGTATTAGAGAGTCTGGCTGGTCTACTTCTACAGAATCTCGTGATTTCTAAATAATAAATTCTATACCTAAAGCACAATTACATTTTACTTCCTTAATTACTCATAAAATAGTTTTACCTAATTCAATAATGATTCAGGAATAAAAGAAAAACTTTTAGCCAAATAAAATGGGCTTGATGTCCCCAAATAAAACTTTAAGAACTACACAATGTATTGATTTTGATAAGGAAGGCAAGAGATCAAGTTTTCAAGTAGGTACATATCTAAATGAAAAGAGTAACATTTCTTTGCTAGATCTGAACACAGTGACAGAATAAAAGACTCCAGCTTCGAAATATTTCAGTTGCACCTACAGATTCATTTTCTAATGCTATTTTAACTCTGCATTGATATTTCACTAGCAGCAGGAAACAATTTGCCTGTCACATCATTATGTTCCTTGAGACTTACTCATAAACACACTATAGATTATCATCATTATTTTGTTCACATTATAAGCACGGAATAGAAATTCTCACAGTGAAGAGGAACTAATCCCAAACAACAAACCAAAGGACTAAATGCCTACACTGAATTCTTCTGGAATTTACAAGAACAACATATTTTCCACTATTTCTTCTCATCCTTTCCTTTTCCCCAGACCTCCTTGTGGAAATAGCTTTTTTCCCTCTATTTTCCTTCATATATTTTCCTTTGAAATAATGTCCTTTCTTGCACTTTGTGGACACCAGCAGATTGCTGGAATCATGCTGGAGGTGTGACCTTTTCTGGATACAAGGGATGTTTTTGGATCCTGATTTGGTCCCAGACTAGATAAAAGGCAAAGGAAATGGAGTAGCAAATATTCTTTAATGTAGATAAGGGAAACAATCTGGCCTAATGTGGAGAGCATTTCTGCAATACAATTTAGCAGCCTATGAGTAGATGAGGCTTAAAAGAACAAAAGGAGGTCAGTGGTGGAAGGCATTAACACAGAAGGCCACACGACTTGAATATTACCATGAAGGGCCATGGAGAGCCCTTAAATTTCCGAAAACGGAGGAACACTGGCAATCAACCCTATGGACAAAGAGGGAATCACTAATTTCCCCCAGTTTTTTCTTTATCCCTACTCTCCACCCTGGCAATGTAAGAAGTCAGACCCTGGTGAGTAAAGAAGGCAGAAAAATTGATAACTAAGGAGATATTTAGTGAGGAAAGAATGCAGTTGAACTTTGAGCTGTTGGTTATACATACCATTTGGAGTTTCAATGACAAATCTCTCTAATTTCTATTTATATCTCCAAAGCTGAAGGCTCTCTTTTAGTGTAATGTTCACTACTTGCCTCAGTGTCTTTGTCAGGATCTGGGGCTACAGGTAATACTGATCCAGGGAAACCCAGAAAAGATGACTGGCCTTTGGCCCTTTGGAAATAACATGGAGACATGGGGAATGGCTCTTCATTCTAATCAGGAAATAAAAGACTTAAAATAACAGCTTCGAAGGCTACAGAGATCAAGGATACTTAAAAATTTATACATAACCCACTATTACCAGCAAGGAAAAACATAAAAGTTTAATGAGTCATTTTTGTTTACTATGAAATGTAACTAATTACTGGCTTAAGCAAGATTTTATGCCTTACTCTCAGGGGTCATTGAGTTGAAATTAGGTTCCTGGTGTGAAATGTAAATGTAACTGGAGATATTTAAACACATTTTCATTTATTCATATGCATAAAAAGATATAATGAAGGCAATTATGCTTCACACCAACCAGGGTTAACACTGAAAATATTTTTCAACCCACCAGTCAGAACAGATGCTAGCTAGTACTACTAGTATACCCAAAATAACAGAAGTAAAACAAAAAACTATTCCATAGATCACGACTTTGCTGGGTTTTTTCCTTTTTTCTTTTAAAGTTTTGCTAGAATCTGACTTCTCACCATGAGGCGTATGTATGTACATATATACCAAAACATTGCCTAAACATAGTACTTTTTAAAAGGGGTAGATGAGTCTCAATGGACTTGTTCTTCATTATTCCATGAATCAATCTCTGATTTCCTGGGATTTCTAGGAAGGACATCACGTTATCTTAATTATTTTACTCAATCTTTTAGAATTAACCAAAATAAAATAAAAAGTCATTTAATAGCAACTGCTAATAACCACTGACTATTTCATTGATCTGTTTGAAAACGGTTCCAAACCCAGATAGTCAAAGAGGAATCATAGAGACTGAGGAATTTAGCCAGAGAGAGCTTTTGTCCAGATACTATCAGAAAGAGTATTTATATCAAGCAGGAAATATCTTTTACACTATGCAATATACTGTTTTTGATATAACGAAGTAGGTAAAAGAATTATAATAAATGGCACTTTCTCTCTAGTCATTTTCAATGGAGCTGGGTGACTTGTAACTCAAATTACATAAAAAATAATGTGAGGTTGAGTGTAGATGTTTTAAGCATAATAGTTTATAGAGAAGATAAAGTCTTTGAACTTGAGAAGTGTATAACCTAACGCAGCATGAGCAATCTAAGGCGAATGTAGACATGATGTCCTTGAGAGAACACAGGGCACCAAGAACTCTGTCCCTAAATTTCATGTCATAGTATTGTACACTGTCTCTTGTGTAGAGATGAGCTATTTAAAAAGAAAACTACATTATATAGCTTTTCTACATAATTGAGGTAGGATACAAGTTATGACATAGATAGCACATGGCTTCTTTTTTTTTTTTTAGAAATTTCCCAAGTTTTCATAATCTTTTTAGATCATGTCCATACTGAAAAAAAAAAAGGTACTTCAGTGCCAATTAAAGAAACTTTTTTTTTCCTTGTAGATCTCCATTATGTAAGACTGTATTGAGTGTTATAGGAAGTTTTACCAAAAGTATATTGATTTCACAATTTTTAACTCTAGTCTAGACTTTTCAAAATATCTATCTGTATGTGCTTACTGTTTTCCCCAATAGTCCTCTAATGGTAAAAATACATATAATTAACGAGACTATCAAACATAGACCACAAATTTAATTCTATTATATCTCATTACTTAGGTACATAAAAATTGTGGATCTCGCCAACAAAATCATATTCTTTTATATTCTGATGAGCTGTCCAGAATTCAATTTGGTTAAAGGAATAATGCAGCATTTTCTAACAATATCAGCTATATATTCCTTGATAACTAATCTTTTTTTCCTTAAATAAAGTCAGAGCTTATTTTCAAAATAATGTTCATTTTTTCATGGTATTCTAGAACTTCTGCCTTCTGGTGTGAATGATATTTCAGAATTTTCTAATTTGAATGTCAATCTTATTAATCTTAAAAATCTGTAAAATAGTTCAACCTTTGGTTTTATTTTTTCTCATTTTTATTTTTTTGGTTTTATTTATATGAATGGTTTTACAAAGTATGAGTTTTCAGAAGAAGAATAAATGGAAAAAAAAGTTAAAATAAGGCAGAAAAAAGGAATGAAAAATAATAAAATATAAATGAGTAGACATACACAACTTGAAGTCCAACTTAATTGTTCTAGTTGAATTTCAAACTTAAGTTTGAACTGCTTGGCAGCCAAAATCGTAACTGGTACAGAATTAAATAATTAGACCCCCCAAAAAATGTATCAACTCTTCCACGAAAACAATCATTTTGATAATTTAATTTTTGGGGAAGGTATCATGTGAAAGAGTTTCTCTTGTTTAGTTGTACTCCGTCAGACAGAACATAAAGTAGAACAACAAAACAGCTTTCGATATGGGGTAAAAATTGTAGTTACTTCTATATTTTCATGGATTCATTGCTAAGGCGTCACTTATTTCATTTTTTTTTTTTTGAGGCTTAAGGAAAAATGGACTTTCAGCTGCATCTCTCGGACAGCTGCAACCGTTCCATGACTTGCAAGTAAATACTCATCATTATTTGTAAATAATTTACAAAGTACCTTCACACACATTTGATATTTTGAGCCCTAGAGTAGCCCATTGAAATGGATATTATCTTCATTGTAGAGAAAAGGAAGCCAAGGCTCAAGAAGATGTCCATCTGCAGAGTGACAGGGACTAAAGCTACGCTGTTCCCATGGCAAACGCAAGCCACACGTGCTGAGAGCTCTTAATATGTGGCCGTGAATCGAAATGCACTACAAATATAAAATGCATACGGGCACTCAAAACTGAATATAAAGTATGTCATTAGTAATTTTTATTGATTACACTGAAACCATATTTCGAATAGAGTAGATTAAATAAAATAAATTACTACAACTAATTTCACCTATTTCTTTTTACTGTCTAAATAGGGTTGCTGGAAAATTTAAATTTATAGATGTGGCTCACATTTCTTTTGGATATTGTTGTCTAAACTAAATCTCAGAGCCCTATTTGACTCTTTCCCAATATTGTTTACCCTTCCTATGTGTATCAATAATTTTATTTTGTACATCAGCGGTCCTTTTTGTAAAATGTTCTCAACTGCTATCTTTGGTAGCTGCAGCCTTCATTTTCTGTGGCATAAATCTTCCTCTGTGTCCTTCGTGTTAACTCCCTGGTTCTATATAAACAACATCTGGGACATTTGAAATTAACCACAGCAGTCATACTATGTTTTACCATCACAATGTGTTTGAAATCTCCAAGCCCCATTTATGCCACAGGTTAGATTAAACCAACTCATCTCGGGCTAGATCACTGCATCTTTACCCCACTGACTCCTTTTCTCCATCACTGCATCTTCCTTCTTCCTACCACACCGCTTAACTCACCAGCAATGCAGTCCTGCAGGGTGTCTTCACGATTCATTGACAGAATGCAGCAGGGATACATAACATGGCTAAGAAGGCCACATCAGTCCTTTGTCACCCATTTAATGAGAAATACAACTAGAGAGATGCAACCAAATAGAGAACATTTTTTTGGTCTATTTCTTCTAACCCTGTTTTCTTAAAAACACATGCTGCCATTTAAGTGTGAGGATGTTTAGCTGTTTTTCAAAGTAGTCCAAGGAATACTGATTCTAAGATATGCTTCACAAAGGGTTATCACTTGGTCAAAGTGAGCTGGGGGGAAGCTACACATTCTGTTTTTTGTTTGAAAAGTCACAAAGCACATAAACATTAACAAAGGAGTTTGTGAAGTCCTGTGATTACCAAAAAATACCCCACACAGTCAAGGATATTTTCATGACACTGTTTGGTGTCAGAGGGCAGCTACACTTGGGATGAAAGCAGTGTAACAGAGAGATGCTGACTCACGACGTTGTGCACCTGTAACTAATGAAACATTGTGTGTCAACTCTACTCCGACATTAAAACAAAAAACTGTTTAGCCCATATTTTCTCTACTTATTTGCCTATGAAATCCTGTTTTTCCGCTTAACATCTGTTGACATCCAAAGGTCTATTGCTCTGTGGGATGCACTTTGGGAAATGCCACTTTTGGCGAAACAATTTCCTATCTTCATGGTGTCTGATATTGTCCATTTTTAACCAGTGACACTTGTACAGAATCAAAGTGAGAATGCCAGAGGCCTAGAAGCCCTTACTAAATATTGTTTCTGATTATTTTTGCCCTTGTTCCTGTCACTCTGTTAATTCATTTTTAAAATTTACTTTTGCGGGACGCCTGGGTGGCTCAGTTGGTTAAGTGGCTGCCTTCAGCTCAGGTCATGATCCCAGCGTCCTGGGATCGAGTCCCACATCGGGCTCCTTGCTCGGCAGGGAGCCTGCTTCTCCCTCTGCTTCTGCCTGCCACTCTGCCTGCGCTCACTTGCTCTCTCTCTCCCACTGTCTCTGGCAAATAAATAAATAAAATCTTTAAAAAAAAATAAAATAAAATTTACTTTTGCATGCTTTTGAAAATATTGATAGCTAGAAATAGATCTTAGATTGGCAATGGCCCCAATGTCATGATACATTAAATAGTGCAGTGACCTTAAAAAGCATTGAGTCGTAGATGAAAGTTTATGCTTCAAAGAACTACAGAGGATACAGTACAAATGAAAACTTAATTTTGCTTTCTTATTTGACAACACGACTTATATAATACAGACTTGGGGTTAGCAAGGAGAAAAATATTGCTTCTTCTCCTCCCTCCGTTTTTGAAAAAGCAGAGCTTGTGGTGAGCCATTTTCTAGAACAGCAGGGAGCAAATGTAATAACATTTCTGAACATATCTCAAGTCACTGCTCCAATTAATCTGTGATAAATCTCAACGGATGCACCTTGAAAGTACACATAGAGGAAAAGAGTAAAGTACTATTTTCAGAAGATCTAGGGTGGTATTTAGAAAAACTAAAGGGAAAATGTGTAATTAATGAGAAAAAAATTAGTACCAATCAGAGTTTAATAAGGTGGACTGACAGAATATATAAAACACAATTTAAATTAATAATTTTAATAAATAAGTACCAAAAATAACCACTTAGAAAATGTAATTGAAAAAATATGGTATTTACTATAGTAATATAGGTTGCAAAATACTGAGGAATAAAATGAACAAATTATGTCTAGAAGATATAGGATGAAAATTACAAAACATAACTAAAGGTCAGAAAAGAAGGCCTGAATGGAGGGACCTACTAGGAATCTGAATAGGAAGAGTCAAAATTATAAAGATGCCAGTTCTCCCCAAATTAGTCCACAGTTTGATGCAATTTTAACTTTACATTTTACCAAGAAAAAAGAATTCTAGAAGAAAACACAGACAACAATCCCTCTGACATCAGCTGTAGCAACATTTTCCTAGATATGTCTCCTAAGGCAAGGGAAACAAAATCAGTTATAAACTCTTGGTACTCCATCAAAATAAAAAACTTCTGCACAGCAGAGGAAACCATCAGTAAAACAAAAAAGGCAACCAACTAAATGGGAGTAGATGTTTGCAAACGATATATCCAATAAGGGTTCAATATCCAAAATATATAAGGAATTTATACAACTCAACAGCAACAAAACCCAAATAATCCAATTAAAAATGGGTAGAGAACCTGAATAAACACTCTTTCAAAGGAGACATACAGATGGTCAAGAGACACACGAAAAGACATTCTACATCACTCATCCTCAGGGAAATGAAAATCAAAACTATAATGAGTTATCATCTCACACCTGTCAGAATGGCTATTATAGAAAAGACAAGAACTGACAAATGTGGGTGAGAATGTGGAGAAGGAAGGAAGGAAGGCTCATGCACTGTAGGTGGGAATGAGAATGGGTACAGCCACCGTGAAAAACAGTATGGAGTCTCCTCAAAAAATTAAAAATAGATCTCCTGTATAATCCAGTAGTTCCACTACTGGATATTTACCCAAAGACAATAAAAACACTGATTTGAAAAGATATACATTACCCTGTGTTCACTGTAATATTATTTACAGCAGCCAAGATATGGAAGCAAACCTCAGTGTCCATCGACAGATGAGTGGATAAAAAATGATGTGGTAGATATATGCAATGGAATATTATTCAGCCATAAAAAAAGAACGAGATCTTCTCATTTGCAACAATAAGAATGGACCTAGAGGATATTATGCTAAGTGAAACAAGTCAGACAAAGAAAGGCAAATACCATATGATTTCAATTATATATGGAATCTAAAAAACAAAAGAACAAAAAGCAGAAACAGACTCAGAAATATAAAGAACAAACTGGTGGTTGCCAGAGAAGATAACAATGGGGGGGATGGGCAAATGGATAATGGGGAGTGAGAGGTATAGGCTTTCAGTTATGGAATAAGTAAGCCACAGAATAAAAGGTACAGCATAGAGAATTTAGTCCATGGTATTGTAATAGTACTGTATGAGGACAGAGGGTAGTTACACTTGTGGTGAGCATAGTGTGACACAGCAATGTTGAGTCACTGTGTTGTACTCCTGAAACTCATGTAACATTGTGTGTCAACCATACTTCAATAAAAGAAATGAGACTATAGCCGATAACACCTTGAAGATGAATAGAGTTCCAAGTAGAAATGCATTATGCAGGGGTGCCTGGGTGGCTTAGCGGGTTAAAGACTCTGCCTTCGGCTCAAATCATGATCCCAGGGTCCTGGGATGGAGCCTTGCATCAGGCTCTCTGCTCAGCAGGGAGCCTGCTTCCTCCTCTCTCTCTCCCTCTCTGCCTGCCTCTCTGCCTACTTGTGGTCTCTGTCTGTCAAATAAATAAATAAAATCTTAAAAAAAAAAGAAATGCATTATGGAGACACTACTAAGTACCACTTGCTACAGTCTGTTACTACCCTGTGTCTGTCATTAGAACTTCTATCTACGGCTTTGATATCTTCCTTTAAGCCTAGAACCAAGAAAGTGAGGCCCAAAAAGAAGTGCATTATGGAGACATTATTACTAAATGCCACTTTGCCTTGGTCTGTTACTACTTTATATCTATGTGCACAATGTGTGATTCTCCCTTCTCGGCTTGTATGGCCAATTTGAAGAGTTGGCTTTAAGCACGTACATTTATTTTACTTTTATAATCACTTGTATTAGAAAAATTTCCAGTAGTATTTCATCTTGACTGACATATAAAAGCTAGAAATTATTAAGCTATGTTTGTGAGATTTTACTAAGCAAGGAGTCTGCTTCGTTCTGAAAAAAGTAAAAATGTTATATATAAGGACTATAAAATTTCCATCCTAATGTATTCCCTATGAAAACAGCTACTATACAGAATATATCTATAAATTTAAAAAGAAAATTTCTGGGGCTCCTGGCTGGGTCAGTTAAGTGAAGCATGCAACTCTTGATCTCAGGGTTATAAATTTGAGCCTCACATTGGGTTTAGATTACTTAAAAATAAAATCTTTAAAAAATGAATGAATGAATGAATAAATAAATAAAAAGAAACATCCTAGTACAAAGGCAGCATAATCACATTATTAAGCAATGAATTAGACTGTATCTTTGTTCATTATTAATATTACTATGAGACTTCAAGAAAGTCACTTTATATTTTTTGCTTTGATTTCACATTCATGAAATGATCTTATACCTGTCTTATTCTTTTAATGAGACAAGTACTTCAAGTTTTCAAAAATGTTACCTCCTTTAAATGCCCATGATAGTATATTATTAACCAAATGTAAATTATAGTATATTATTAATCATAATTATAGTAAATTATATTTAAATACATTATAGTTGACTCACTTAATAGAACTGTTCCATGCATATGTGTATATTGGCCTTCCATAGGTCAGTATAGTTTCACTTTTTGAATTCATCCCATTTCTAACATATGTCAAATAAACATGCTGCTTTTAGTAAGCAAATATTTGTAAAGGTTGCTAATGATAAAATAAGAGCAATGCATAGCCATGTGCTATCTGTCCTCTTCAGATTTAAACTGAAAGGTATACATAACTTCCACATAGTATAGAAATACTGAGAAAGTCTGGGGGAGGTAATATGATGGTCATTCAATTATTTCTATTTAATTTTTTCTTTAAAAAGAAAATGATTGGGGCGCCTGGGTGGCTCAGTGGGTTAAAGTCTCTGCTTTCGGCTCAGGTCATGATCTCAGGGTCCTGGGATCGAGCCCCGCATCGGGCTCTCTGCTCAGCAGGGAGCCTGTTTCCTCCTCTCTCTCTCTCTCTCTCTCTGCCTACTTGTGATCTCTGTCTGTCAAATAAATAATAAAATCTTAAAAAAGAAAAAGAAAATGATTATATAATGTTTGTCTGTTTTCTTTTTTATTATGGAAAGGCTTGTCTCTCTAGAGCTATGGAGATACTGTTTTCATGAAAACAGGGTCTATAATTTCACAGCAAGGAAGAGAGCATAAGTAAAACAATAGTTTCAAGCACCAGGATTAAAGCCTAAGAGAAGAACCCTGCCCACTATGATCTAAAGCCAGGATGGGACTAATGACAGAGAAAGAAGCTGGCAAGAACAATGATGGTGGTAGTGGTAGTACTGGTGGTGGTAGGTGGTCAAGGTTATATTACAATTAGGGACGTTTTCTACATTGTTCTTGATTCAGTGTGCTACTACAACTGGAGGAGAAACATTTAGGGAATCTACCCATAACTTTAGTTTTCTGGATGGTTTAGAATGGAAGACAGGAAAAGAAGCCAGAGTTGGAGAGCTGAAAGTAAGAGTCAAGGCCATGAATCAGTACCAGCCAAGAAGCCAAAAGTAAGGGAATATATGTTTCCAGGGGTCAATTTAAGATAGCATAGATGTAGGCAAGTTAGACTAGCAGATATGAAACAAGAGGGCCAAGAACTCTCACGATTCATATAATTCCTGCCTCAGATGGAACTGTAGCTTGAACAGTATCAGAGAAAGAGAGACACAAAGAGATACACA
>PISX010000973.1:180752-223899 GCA_004024625.1 Mellivora capensis
GGGGGGGGGGATTCAATTTCCAATAACCTGAAGACAGAAGTCTCTGTGTTTGTTGTACAACTTAAAAAGTTACTGAAACATTATGTTAAAACAATGATATCTTAGCAAACAATGTATCTTTTAGCTTAACAAAAATGGCAGCTCTCCAAAAGTGCCCTTGGGTATGGAAAGGAGATTACAGAATCCTTATGGGAATGATACTGGAGAGAGAAGACCCTGTGCCTTTCCCAACTTTACTCTGTACTTACGGATGCCTAAAATCCCACCTTTACAGCTTCACCACTGAGATCTAAAACTTTCCAGTTCCGAAGATACAAATACTTGTTGAGGGTTTAAGCATTTCCAACTATTCTCTATCTTAATAGGAATGAGTTAAGCAATTATTTCCTTAGAACAGAAAAAGGGTAAAAGAGCCTGAAAATACTCCAGGAGGATGAGCAATAGAAAGGAAGGGAGCACAAAGGGGAGGCGATAGCCTCGCAATTCTGAGTAGGACTTGCTCAAAGCATTTATTGTCTTCTCTCCTTCCTCTTCCCCCATCACCTTTCTTTCTATTATTTCCTTCAGTTTCCCTGTAAAATAAATGAAGAGTAGGGATCATATCCCTTCTTCAAAGAGCAAATATGGGGATTGCGGAGTTAATAAAATGGCTGGCGCTCTGGGAAATGTCCATTACTCTCTTGTTGCAACTCCTGTCTATTTCACTTGGCTAAAGGAAATAAAGCACTTTCTCCTCAGTGACTATGACAGTAAATAAAAAGATAGCAAGAAAATATATATCTTTTTAGCCATATGTGACTTTCGAAGCCCAGAAACTCTCAACTTGCCACTTAACCTTCCTCCCCACAAAAGGATTTCAAGGAAACCTATTATCGACTAATCCAAGAGCCTGGGCTTAGAACATGTTGCACACCTGAAACTAATATAACACTGGATGGTAATTATACTGGAATTAAAATTAAAAACTTTTTTTTTAAGGAATCTTTTAGCCACAACTAAAAAGTTTAGAAAAAAGGAATAGTGTTATATTAGTTTCAGGTGTACAACATATTCTTTTGATGTTACCCGATGTCTCTAGACCATGAGACTCTAAGTCCTAGAATTGGATTCAGTTTAAAAAATCAGAAAAGCTACAGTAGTAAAGATCTTAAGAAAGCAATAGTTTGTACTTTTTTCTTTTATTTCATAACATTGCAGAAACCCTGTTACTAAGTCTATAATAAAAAAACTGGAATATTACTTCACTAATATAACCTGATATTCATTAAAATAAACAGAAGCATTCAACATTAACTTAAAATTATCCACAAAGAACAGCAATGTCCAAAATGTATATATCTAGAAGGAGCATGGCCTAACTAACCAGCAGGACCATGTCATTTTTCTCAAAGACTGCTGAAATCTCAAACAACCCAAAACCCTGGCTACAGGGTAAGGAACAGGTCTTCCAACAGCATTGTAGATAAAGTGGACAAATGATCATGAACATTGACTGCAAATAATTTTTCTTTTAACGTACGAATATTAAGTTTGTTACACTTGTTTTACAAACTTAAATGGTTATGTCAATTAATCAAAAATAAAACAAGAGGGGTGCCTGGGTGGCTCAGTGGGTTAAAGCCTCTGCTTTTGGCTCAGGGTCCTGGGATCGAGCCCTACATCGGGCTCTCTGATCTGCGGAGAGCCTGCTTCCTCTTCTCTCTCCCTCCCTGCCTCTCTTGCCTACTTGTAATCTCTGTCTGTCAAATAAATAAATAAAATCTAAAAAAAACCCCAAACAAACAAGAAAACCAAAAGTGACAGCAAGCATTGTTCAGTGAACCCAAAGCAGAGGTAGTCAACAGGACAGCTGTAATTTTAAACAGAGCACAATCAATGTGCTCGATAGGCAACGTATGGACACTGATAAAATTTCAAGGCTATTTTGATAGAAAACCCTGGTCTCTCACAACAGTGGAGCAAAGCTTCCTGACTAGCTAATCTTGATGGGATCAGTTTAGCTAGAGTTGAGAGCTCCTTTTGGAGTTTAGAAAGATCTGAAAATTAAGCATGAGGTAAAAGGCTGGCTGGATTAAGTGACATTTAATCTTTTGAGATCTAGAAATTATCCTATAAAACATTTGGGTGTCTATTTTTATACTTAGTCATTTCCTCTCTCATATCTTCAATTACTTCCCTCCCTTTATGTCCAAACAAAAAGATTTTTCTTATCTTGAAGGGTAAAATTGTGTTTGGATCCCCACCTGAATCAAGCTTGAGTAGGGCTTGGCAAAGTTTGTGTGTAAAGGGCCAGATGGTGAATATATTAGGCTTTGTGGGTCATAAGGTTTTCTCTGGCAACCTCTCAGCTGAGCCACTGTAGCACGAAAGTAACCACAGACAAAACATAAACAAATGAATTTGGGTGTGTTCCAATAAAATTTTATCAAATAAAAAATATATTTATCAAAAAAAAAAAGGCAGCCTGTTGCATTTGGTCCCTGGTCTATGGTTTTCCAGCCCCTAAACTAGAGTTTTTTCCCCTTTGCTTCTCTGGTTAGTACCTCCAACTTCTACCCTTTATGTCCTCCTTAAGCCCTGATGATCTGGTCTTCTTCATATCTTAAAAGCTAGTATTTAGTAAGAATTAAATTTGGCAATGCACTGAAGATGATTAGTAGATAATGCACTAAAGATAATGCATATAAACCACTTGTCATAGTACATGGCACATAGGAAGTACTAATACAAATTTGAGTTCATCAAAGTAACCCTGTGCTTCTCATTGCTCCTCTCCCTATCTCTGTAAATAACAAAACACTTATCTACTCAGTTGCTCAAGCCAGGCTTTCAGAAATTCACTTCGATTCCTCTCTTCTCTTCCCCTTCTACCAACCGTCTAGTCCAACCAGATCCACCCTCATTTCTCCCTCCCCAACACTAAAGGGTGGTCCAGACCACTACTACTCCCTTTGAAAGATCACCACAAAGCTCTAGCAGCTTCTTCCTACCTCCAATCTTTCTCCTTTTGGCACCACTGTCAATAATCTTAGGATAAAACCCAATTTCCCAATTTCAAACACGACTTTTGAGATTCCATGATTTGTCCTCAGGCCAACACTCTAGCTTTATATCTCAAGTCTATCTGTTCTTCTCTATACTTCAGGCACAAGGACACAGCTCAGTTCCTTCAGCTTGCCACGCTTCCCCCGAATATACTTACAGATTAGACTGTCTGACTCTTCCAAATATGAAAAGGGTCCCAAATTGCTTAGAAACAAGTTCTGGAAACCAATTCTTCAGTCAAGTTAGATCATTGATCTTTCTTTGACTCATACTTTGTTTTCCTGAACTCATCCTATAGTACTAAAGTTTCCTATGCTTGACATGCATACCCCTTTGAGTTCACCAAAATGCTACTAAATCTTCAAATACTGGCTTGAATCACAAATCTCCCAAGACACCATTTCAAAATCCCATTCCCGCCAGAAGGAACTTTCAGAAATCCTGCAGCACTGTGTACTTCTGATGTGTTATCTAACATATCTGCTCTAATAGATCATCAGCTTTTGAGACTGGGTCTATGATTTGTATAATTTTTCAATAGTCTGTAGTGCCTGCACAACACATTTTTTTTATTGGAAGCACAGTTAACCATATTGAGTGAGTATCTTAAATTTATAGTGCTCAGCGCTAGTCCGATAGCCTATTTAAAATTTTAAGAAATATTTAAGTACAATGGAATTTTAACTGATCATATCATATTAAAATGTTTTATTGGAAATAGACTGAGACTCAGTGGGTACTATTTTAAGAACAAAAAGCAAATCACACCAAGAACACATAAAGAATGAGCAACCATAAAGACCAAGAAGATAAGGCAGATTAAAACTAACTGGCCTTACCTAGTTCTCTCTTTTTAAAAAAGATTTATTTATTTATTTTAAAGAGAGAGAGTACAAGCAGGGGGAGAGGCAAAAGGAGAGGGAGAGAGGGAATCCTCAAGCTGACTCCCCCCGATAGCAGGATTCGACATCAGGACCCTGAGATCATGACCTGAGTGGAAAACAAGAGTCATCCTCTTAACTGACAGCACAACCCAGGCTTCCCTTACCTAGTTCCCTTATTCAAAATGAAGGAAAGAGACATAAGATTTTACTGATACACATAAATATTCCATATTTTAAAGGGTCAGAAAAAGGGGCACCTGGGTGGCTCAGTGGGTTAAAGCCTCTGCCTTCGGCTCAGGTCATGATCTCAAGGTTCTGGGATCGAGCCCCGCGTCAGGCTCTCTGCTCAGTGGGGAGCCTGCTTCCCCCTCTCTCTGCCTGCCTCTCTGCCTACTTGTGATCTCTGCCTGTCAAATCAATAAATAAAATCTTAAAAAAAAAAGTCAGAAAAAAATAAGTATCTTTATATGACATCCTTATATTTTTCCCAGTATAAGTTTCTACACATTAAGATAAATGTAAAATAGACAGACATCCAAGGAATACCATATATGATTGAAAGGATTAAAAAGAGGAATAATTCAGTATGCAAAATCTATAAGGAAATTTTACTGAGGCTAAGAGTGTTTAACTCAGAAAAGAAGGTTAATTCATATCTAAATACATGAAAGATAATTTGAATATACAAAGATCATGAACTACTTGGTCTTCAACACTATAAAATACAAAACAAAAAAGATTTGACTGTAAGTGGGATTAAATTCTAGAACACAATTCAAAACAGGACTCTGTATAGCTTCAGAATTGTCCATAGTGCTGTATGATTTGGAAAACAGAATTATTATACTTCCTTCAGTTAGGAAAAGATTTCAGTTTTCCATTTTGGTTAGAAATAGGAAATAGACTTTCAATCATAGAGTAGTATGCATTTAGTTATACAGTATGCCATCTTTCTAATTGTTAGTTTCATCTACCATTTTGTTTGTAAAACACAGGTATTTTCGTTTGTGTAAAACCATTTTTTTAAGATTTATTTATTTGTTTGGGGGGGCAGAAGCTGGGGGAGGGGTAAAGGGAGAGGAAAAGAATCTCAAGCAGACTCCTCGCAGAGTGTGAAACCCTACTGAGAGGCTCCATCTCATGACCCCAAGGTCATGACCTGAGCTGAAATCAAGAGTCACATGCTTAACCCACTGAGCCACCCAGGAGCCCCTAAAACTATTCTTATTGTCCTAATTTGGGGGAGAAAACTTTCCAACTAAACCAAATGAACACAGATTCTTAAGTAGTCTGCATTTTTTTTTTTTTAAGAAATCTATTTCAACAAAGTAAGTAGAACTCAACCCAACCGTCATTTCCATTAAGAAAATTTCACAACTGACTGGTTAGATGAAGAAAAACTGAGTCTGGCTGACAGCAAGTCAGAAACCTTTGGTCATCCATCTTCCCTTTGACATAGATATCTCTAATTCCAGTATAAAATGACTGCTGGCAGAGGGAGAAAGAAAACAAAAGGGGACAAGCAATTGAGATATTTCAAATATCAATGGGACTGCAAGGCATGTGAGAAGAGGCTGGAGGCTGGTGGCCACTGACTTCCCACCTCTGGCCACTATATTTCCTTTGGAAAGAAGGTTTTGGTTGGAAGGTGTTGTAGAAATGTCTGTTATGAGCACAGCCTCCTGGAGTTCTCTGTAGTTTTCTATGATTATTTCTGTCTTTACACCTTTCTCTGCATTTCATGCTCCTTACCATCAACCTCCTCCTCAGAATATGTCCCCACCTCATCTCAGACTTCTCAGCTCCTGTCCCACTCTGATTTCCTAAGCGATTATGAAGCTTCAGTAAAAAGCAATGAATCCTCAGATATCCGGAGAAAAGCAAAATGAAAAATAAAAACCACTCTCTGGACTAAAGGCTACAGAAATTACATTTTTCTGTGAATGCAAAACTTTATTGCCTAAGAGCATACCAGATCCATTTTTCCACTATTTCAACATCAAGTGCATTACTAAGTTAAACTAGAATCTATTGTTTCTGTCCCTCATGGCGTTTATAGTATACAAATTCAGAACCTATATATATGATTTTTAAATCTCTTTTCCAAAGGTCATTTGGCTTTCAATTGTTTTTAACAGAAAACACAGACACACACACTGACCCCCTTGGGAGATTTGTGGCCCATACTCACAAAATGCAGAGATTGCCGAACAAACTGAACACAAAGACAGAAGGGCAGTGTGACATTTTCTACTAATAATGTGCAACATTTTATGCCATTCGACCACCATTTGTTGAAACTCTACGATGTGGGAAATATTTGGTAAGAGCTGGAATGGACAGAAAGATGAAGCAGACTAGATTAGTTATCTACTGTGATATACTTTCATGCCACTTGGTATTTTTCCATCAAGGCCAGCTTTGGAATTTTGACTAATTATTATTTTATCTTTGTTTTTTTTTTTAAGGCCTGTCTCTACCACTGGAATATAAAGATCCTACAAAGAGGATCCCATTTACTAGACGCCATGGAGTAGAAATTCAATAAATATTACTGAAGAAACATATAATGGTAACATTTTCTAACTCGTGGGTAAGAGTGTCAATTTTGAAAAAAATCTTTTAATAAAAAGAATTTTTCCATCTAGAGCAGCATTGGAGAAGAAAGATGGATTCTGCCTCACTGTTTTTTCATTCCACAAAGTCTGCAATACAAAATAGCTTTCAAAGCCCAAGGGGACAATGAGCCAACACGCCTACGTTTTTTTCTAAGTTGGAAAAATGAGCTGACGTTATTCCTTGTAGAACTTTACACTGTTTACCTAGGGCTCTATTAAATTTCCAACAAATACCTGCAACTGCCTCTGGAAATTTTCCTAGTAGGTAAAAGGAATGGTACTCGCTTGAAAAAAAAATCTACTAGCCCCATTTACCTTTGCAGAATGTATGTTTCTACTCTCACGCTCAAAAACCTTAAAACATTTACTTTTAATGAAACTAAAAGACTTTTTTTCCTTCGTATGTACTTCTCAGATTACCATTAAACTCTTCATGGTTTCGTTATTTAGATTTACTAAGCCTTTACTGATTACTAGCCTGTACAATGCCTTTGGCTAGTCACATCTTAAAATTATGTCCAATTAAATTAAATAAGACCTATGGTAAATTAAAAGGAGTTCCCTGAGAATTTTCATTTTGAAGAGAAAGGTTTTTCCCCCTAATGATATGAAAAGAACTAATTATAAAAACATACTTTTAGGGGCACCTGGGTGGCTCAGTGGGTTAAAGCCTCTGCTTTCGGCTCAGGTCATGATCCCAGGGTCCTGGGATCGAGCCCCACATTGGGCTCTCGGCTCCTTGGAGAGCCTGCTTCCTCCTTTCTCTCCCTGCCTGCCTCTCTTGCCTACTTGTGATCTCTGTCTGTCAAATGAATAAATAAAATCTTTAAAAAAAACAACAACAAAAAAAACCCATACTTTTAGCAATAGTGAGGTCACATAGAGAGTACCATCTTTGGAGTGGATTTTAAAAATTCATAATATGTTTATAATAGTTTTCACTTATGCAAAATATTCTGTCTACCTTCTCTGTTATATTTAAACCACTTGAACTTAGTACAAATAGTGACATGACTATCAATACTTTTAATTAATTATGGCTGATAGTATTGTAACTGCTAAAGCATTATTTCAAAAGTGAGAAATAGACCTGCACGTAGGTTCAGTGCACATTCTTTGTGAGAATCCTTAACATGCTATATCCTGTAGCGTTGATTTGAGATTTCTTAAAGATTTATTTATGTGCTTGTATTCTGTTGTCTACAGCTCCATCATAAAGCTGATGCTGGAAAATGGAAGGCTGGGGAATATGGTCTAGGAAGTGCTCAGGAGAAAGGAGAAGCGAGTTTGGTGGGCATACCAATAGTTTGGAAAATTATAATGCACATCACTTCAGACATTCTTCCTGAGAATATAAAGTCTTACTTTATCATTAGGAATAATGCTTTGCATTAATAATGATTTGCATCCTATCTACTTCATTAGTGGCTGATGAAAAGCTGAAATAAGAAAAGAAATTTCATGGGGCGCCTGGGTGGCTCAGTGGGTTAAAGCCTCTGCCTTCGGCTCGGGTCATGGTCCCGGGGTCCTGGGATCGAGCCCCACATTGGGCTCTCTGCTCAGCAGGGAGCCTGCTTCCTCCTCTCTCTCTGCCTGCCTCTCTGCCTACTTGTGATCTCAGTCTGTCAAATAAATTAAAAAAAAAATCTAAAAAAAAAACAAAAAACAAACCCTTAATTTCTTTAAAAAAAAGAAAAAAGAAAAGAAATTTCAGGTCTACCTTGTTTGCCTCATTGCAATATAAGAATTACACTCAAATCCACAGTTTTATCGCAGTGATCTTTTCAAGCCATTTGGCTGCTTTCTGGTGGTTCACTAAACTAATGTCTCCAGAAAGGCACACGGCACTAACCATCTGACAACCAGACCAACCAAGAACACAAGGGGGTAAGTATGTCCTAAATATTAACAATGCTTAATTTCTTCTTCGTCTTTTAGGTTAAAAAATAAAAATAAGTTCTATCAGTTTCTTTCCTTTTCCCCAGGAAACTTAATCATGCATCACAAGAAGTATATGAGTTTTTCATTGAAGATCACTACATCTGAAACTATACCAGATATAGAGAAAGACACATAAAATAAAAAACAGGCTAGCCAGGAAACAGACAAATAAATAAATTATGGTAGTTACTAAGTGTTATCATTAGAGTAAATATAAAGTCCTGTATCAGCTTAGACATCACAAGATGAAAAGAAGAGAGCATAGATTCCTGAGTGACCACAGGTCATAACAGCTGATCTTCACTTTAAGCTCTGAATCCAACATCTTCAACCTGCTCAGTCATTCCCACAAGGATCCTGTCTGTCATCAGAAGAGCAAAACTCTTTTTTTACTTAATTTCCCCCAAGCTACAGTCCTATTTCTTTTTTTTCTAAGATTTTTATGTATTTATTAGACAGAGAGAGCAAGAGAGCACAAGCAGGGGGAGCAGCAGAGGGAGAGGGAGAAAGCAGGCTCCCCGAGAGCAGGGAGCCCCATGCAGGACTCGATCCCCTGACCCTGAGACCATGACCTGAGCTGAAAGCAGACACTCAACCAACTGCCCCCCAAACACCCTGCTACAGTCCTATTTCTATATTTCCTTTTTTATCAAAATGCTGGAAAGAGCTGTTTCCATCTATACTGTCCAACTCAATAGTCACCAGTCACACGTGCCTATTTACATTGATGTTAATTAAATCAAAATTGCAAAAAAATGGAAAATCAGTTCCTCAGTCATAGTAGCACATTTCAAATGCTCAGTAGCTATGTGTGGCTATTGCTACCATACCATATTGGGTAGCACAGGTACAGAAAATTGCCCACATTGCCAAGAATTCTCTTGGACAGTGCTGGTCTAGACCACACTAGAGTTGAGTGAAGTCTCTAGGTTCATAGTGCCTGGATCCAAATTGCAGCGTGTACCCTCATTACTTGAGTATACTTGGGACAGTTATTCCCCTCTGCTCACTTTGGGTTTCTCATCTGTAAAATGAGGATAGTAGTAATTATTTCCTTCTTCAAGCGCATTATTGTGAGGCTTAAACAATTTACATGTGAAGTGCTTAGAATAATGCCTGCACACAAAAGTGTTCAATAAGTATCAGATATTCTTATTCTTGATATTCTTCTCACTGACTCTACCTTACCTCCCATTTCCCTCCTGCACCAATAAGGCCTTGTCCACCATTGCAAGATTGTCAAGGTTACCAAACTCCTCATCTTGCCAAGTCCAATGGTCAGTTCTCCGTCTTCCATCTTACTTGTCAGAAACACTTGACACACTGATAATCTTTCTTAAAATATTTCCTTCATCTGGTGACCAAGATCCCATATTCTTTCCTTCTCTTCTCTTTCTCTCTCTCTCTTTTTAATGGCTGCTCCTCCTTGAGCCTTCTTTGATGAGTTCTCTTCTGATTTTCCAATGTTGGAGTATCCCTGAGCTCACCCTTTAGTTTTCCTCTCGACTAAAGTTACCTTAAGTAATCGTATCTAGTGCTGTGGCTTTAAATACTACCTGTGATCGCTCCCACATTACATCCTTAGTCTTGACCTGCTAGGCTCTGGACTCATATCCAACTAACCATGTAACAACTCGCTTACATGTCTAGCAGGCATCTCAAAATCAACATGTCTAAAATAGAGCTCTTGATTCCCCTGTGAGTCTGAATTGACTATTGATAGCTTAAACCTACAAAATGATTTTAACTTTTCAAAGCATTTTCTTATGCATTTTTAAATATTATCTTTAAAAAGGTCTTGTTAGATTTGTCAGATGAACATCTATGACTCAGGTAAGTCAGGTAGGTTTTTAAAGAGGGCATAGTCGATTATCTTATATAACTCAAAATTGGCAATGGAATCCAAGTGTCCTTGTTATTTCCATGTGTTTTCTGCTAAGTTATAATACCTAGCAAGTCATATTTAATCTTTAGAAATGGTGACATTAAAGGTGAGTTTCCAAGTAACAGGCAAAGCAGCACACCAAACAGCATGGCAGAAGACAGCTATGATTTAGTGGCCATGCATACTGTCCAACATACCTTCATAAATGGCTTCTCTTTTGACAGTTATTGTTTACATATGATTGCGATGATATCATCCAGAATAATTTCACTATCTTTTAGAAAGATCCCATTTTGCTGAGTATTCTACCCTTTAGAAGGCAAATAAGCAGTCATGTCTGAAAACCCGATGATAAAATACCATCTTTGTTCTCCATATGTCTGGCACATGGTAGGTACTCAATATTTATCCAAAAACCCTGAACCAGTGGAAACAATTATTTAGTTCAACACCACGTATTCTCTAACTTATATAAAGTTATGAATATCTGTTTTACGTTTAGGTTTTGTACTTTTTCATTTCTAGGCTTTATTTTTAGAATGGTTTTCAGGTTATAGGTATTTGTAAGTTTTAAGGGAAAAAGATGCAATGAAGTTCTAACTGCCAGAGATATATAAAAAAGATCTCAATTTCAAAAGGCCACCATCTATCCTGTAAATTAGCTAATTATGTATAAATATTAGCAATTTTAAAAATCATTGAAATATATTCTCCATGTCCATAAATTAAATTTTTATTTGTATATTAAAATGTAAAATAACATTTTAAAACACCAAATAAAAAATTCCTGTCAATAGCCACATTGAACATAGTGACTTACAACCACGATATAAGGAAAACCATCAAATAACTATTTCAATATGATATTATTATATAAGGCTCAGATTCTTCCAGAATTGCTGTTATAATTATATAAAATCAAGAGTAGCCGGGTCCAGGAATTTAATGTATCCTTAAATTCTTTTGGATTGCAGGTTGTGGTCCTGATTTCTGTGTATAAGAACCCTAGTAATTCAAACATAAATGAGATTTCACCCATTTGCCTATAATTTATTTGCTCTAAGAGAAACACCATATTACATGCTTTTGTTTGTTTGTTAAGTAGAAGATATGTTATTATTTCCAAGATACCAGGGATTTAATGTTTAATTATCAACAACCATTTGAAAAGCCATTGCTTTGACTCACAAATTTCTTAATTGCTAGCTGTGGCTTTTCTGAGCAGGAGTAGGAGTGCTGTATCTAATTTATTTTTGCAGATGTGATTTAGAAACTGAATTTTAAAGTAGCAAAGCTCTGAATATCTTCACTATCAGCAGAAAATTTCTCCATCCCCGCTGCTGGAGAATATTGCCGCTTGAAGTTTTCACAGGGAAATAAGTACTGCAGTAAGAAAACTGATACTACTGGTAAATGCTGCTTACAACCTGAAAAAGAAGTTAGGTCATCAGCAATAAAAGATCTATATGATTCACACAAAAGATGAGGTGTCATCTTCATCAGGGTAACTTGCTGAGAATGAAAATTAATTTGGCGGGTTCCCTCTTGAGGAACCTAAGAAAAGCAAGTATTTCACAGAGCAGATCATCTTTGCAAAGGGTCAGCCACTGGCAGTCCAGCTCCCATAGCTCAACTCCTCCCTGAGGAGGAAAGACATTTTGTGCCTCTCAAGAACAGGGGCCAGGGTTCACTTCAAAGAAGGTTCATTTGTCACTGAAAAACAAAGTTATTGCTTTATTTTCAGAAAGGTTCACAGGTTTAAAAGGCCCCCTATCTCTCTGGAACGTGCCATCTTCCACTAATGGCTGCAAGATAACGAGCAGGAGAAAAGAACATGTACTTTAATGACAACTCACATACGAAGTCAAAAGTAACATAAAAATGCCTACCCGTTTGGCTGAGCTGAGAAGCACTGCGACTTTTCCGGGAGAGGCCAACAATAGCTACCATTTTGGCCCCAATGCTAGAGCGCCGCTTTTTGCCGCCGGTGCCCAGCACCCCCACCGCCGTGTCCGACTGGCTGCCGTCCGTCTTCTCCAGAGAGCACATGTCTCCACTGATGCTGGTGCTTTTGGTCATGTTCTTGCCGGAGATGCCCATTTGTCTGCTTTGCATTTTGGATGTAAAGACACTGTAGGCCGATGGATCATTAAAAGGGAGAGCAAGAGTGAAAAGGAAAAGACAGAAAATGTATTTTAGATGAAACGTCTGTAGTCTAACTAAATGATATCATTTATGGGACCTATTTTTAGGGTTTAACCATTTTCAAGTACCACGGTCTTGAATGGGCTTTACGATTCAGGGTCAAGCTCACGCAACTATGGAAACTAATAATCATGATTTCATTTCCGCTGTCACAGAAGGCACCGGTTTGCATGGCCATGGAGGGAAAAATAAACGTTCACAAAAAATCAGAGGGCTTATTTAAGATAATATACTGTCCAGCAAGGGCAAGTATGCTGCAGAGAAAGCTGTACAGCAAAGGAAGACGTTTCCAAAAGCATTCTTCTCCAGTCTGTTTTCCTATTGCCTTCACAAAAAGAAATTACATGAGTGGGAAAATTCTTCCAAAAAATAACAAAAATAACAGCATCCACTGCTAAGAGTGGCCCTTCAACATAAGTTCTTCTCTTTCTCATAAGCTTTATGAGTTATCTAATAATGGTTAAATTTTCTAACAGATTGATGTTTTCATTAGTTTTGAATTAAAAATGTTATTTCACTTAAGAGAATTTCATATTTATTGCTTTCTATTCTCCAAAAATAAAGAAAAGGAAGATTTCCCTCTTGCATTCATTTGAAAGAAGGAAACCTCATTATCAGATCTCTAGGCAATATGGTCAGAAAGCAATCAATGTCTCAGTGAAGCGTGTGAGCTGATTAACGATTACTGATCACTGGTGATGATTACTGATTAGCTGATTACTCCCATTGGCAGTGTTAGCACTGATTCCTGATTACTCCTGTTGGCAGTAGTCAGTAGACTAATACTGCCAATGGGAGCAAGTAAAGACAGGACCCTTGATTTTTCTGTAATCATTGGAGTGTGGCGGGAAGTAGTACAGGGGTTGAAGAATCTGGAAGCAGGCTATCCAGCTGGCCCCCCAAACCTGAGAGAATGTGAAGGAAGAGGCCTGTGTTGCCGGAATGGGAAGACTTATTTGCATATCATTCTGACTCAGGATTAGAGTAATAACTTCTGCTTTAATTTGGTTTTGATAGTATGAGTGAATAACACATCATTATAGAAGCAAAAGAAAAGAAATAATCAAGAAACATTAGAAATATATTTTTTTCACATAGATTTTATATAATTATTTGAGACAGAGAGAGAGAGAGTCTGGGCAGGGGGGAGGTGAGATAGAGGCAGAAGCAGACTTCCTGCTCAGCAGGGAGTCCTGATGTGAGGCTCCATCTCAGGACCCTGATATCAGGACCCAAGCGTCTGCAGACTCTTAACTGACTGAGCCACAAAGAGCCCTAGAAATATCTTTATATGCCATTTAAAGAATAGGAATTAGAAAACTCACCTATTGAGATAAGCTCTTATTTCTAATTTAATTTCTTGGTCTTCCTAAAAAAAAAATTTGTTTTTACTTCATCTTAGAGTAAAATCTGCTAAAAGGCCAGGACCACACGTTAGTTTTATGTATATTCTCTTCAAGTATTTCAGAGGGGAAAGGCCTAGTATATCACTGTTTTAAAAATATAGTATACTAGGGGCGCCTGGGAGGCTCAGTCAGTTAAGCGTCTACCTTCCACTCAGGTCACTATCTCAGGGTCCTGGAATGGAGCCCTGCATTGGGTTCCCTGCTCAATGGGGAGCCAGCTTCTCCGCCCTCCCTCTCCTGCTCCCCCAACTTGTGCTTTCACATACTCTCTTTCTCTGTCAAATAAATAAAAAAATAAATCTTTAAAAAATACAGTAAACTGTACTATTTTACTCCTCACATTAGTTTAAGAAGAAATGAGGCATAAATTGGGCAAAAGAGAGAACAGTGGATATGTTTCTATAATATCCCAAATTAATCATTTCAAGCTGGTTTGATTTTGCTATTCTTTAATAAACAGCAATAGAATAAAACAAAGAGTTTGGGAGGCGAAAAGATATGGGCTGGACTCCCACTTTTGCTGTAACTGACTTCCTTAGAAGAGTTAATTGCTCTACTCTGAGCTTCAGATTCCTCATTTGTAACATGAGAATACTCTATTTTTCCTTCTTTTAAAGAATAGGGATAATATCTCTAAAGTAAAAATTTAATAAATTAAAATAATAATAATTTTTATTAAATCATATGGGCAACAGATAGAATAAGGCTAAAGCCCTTCAACATGCACCATATAAATACCTAACAGCACCAGTAGAAATGATATTTATAGTTATAAATTAATAAACTTTCAAAATTAAAATGTCTATAATCTCTTTAGGGCAGCCAGCGTTAACACAATGGACAGCAGACGTCATGGAGAGTCGGGAAATCCAGGTTTGATCTTTGGCTGACTCATTTGGGAGAGTTAGCCTTTTCTGAAACTTAATTTTCTCAATAAATGAGAAGATGTTAGGTAAACCACTAAACGGAATGCCAGCCACGTAAGATCTCCAAAAATTAGTCTCCCGCACCTTCTCCTCATTCTCACCACCACCACCACCACTGCTGCCATTTCCATTCAGCAGCCATTAAACATCTTACACAGGAGTTTCTGCAAGGTCTCCCCTAACTATGATACGCTTTGCTGCCCTGTGATATTTCTTATCCCATGGATTCTGGGCAAATAAACACGGAAATGCAACATACAATTTTCACTGTATGTTGTCATCAGAAAAGCCCAGAAAAGTTAAAGTTTAGTTGAAACTAAGGTTTTCAAAAGAATAACGTGCTCCATATAACATGTCATAAAAACCCAGTACTCCTGTCATGGAGGCATCTTTCCCTCAAATACATGCTTTTTTTGAAAACAGCCTCTTGGGGCACCTGGGTGGCTCAGTGGGTTAAAGCCTCTGCCTTCAGCTCAGGTCATGATCCCAAGGTCCTGGGATTGAGGCCTGCATTGGGCTCTCTGTTCAGCAGGGAGTCTGCTTCCCTTCCTCTCTCTCTCTCTGCGTACCTCTCTGCCTACTTGTGATCTCTATCAAATAAATAAATAAAATCTTTAAAAAAAAAAAAAAAGAAAACAGCCTCTTAAATTATTCCCACCCAAGGAAGAGAAGGACATACTCACAAAATATTGCTTGATGTACCTTACAATTTTTGCATTTTAATTTTCATGGTTGGCTATTAAAGCCATAAAGAACTCACCCCAAATTAAGTAGGATACAATAAAATACTAACTGTAACTGATAAATCAGTTTTGTAGATAAATATTTTAATGACATTTTGCTTTTACAGAAGTATATTCTCTTCAGCCTAACAACTTGGATAATGCATTATCTGCATTAAAAGTTTTGTAAGATGGATCTACTCTTCATCTTCTAGAACCTTCAAGATCACTAGGGATGAGTTTTGAATAGCTACTCTCCAGTGCTGTGTTTTGACAAGAGGGAGACTGAGGCTAGAGTATTGCTACCGGTTTCCCTGACTTTTCCTGCTCGTCATCACTTAAAACTACAAGCAAACAATGTTGTAAGCAATTAAGCTATTAACCAAAATTTTTAAAGCTTTATGACTCTGGATTCATGAAATACATTGCAGTAAAAAAAAAATCTGTAAACATGGGTGATCATTTGGAATGCTCAAGGTGATTAAGAAAACAGATCCATTACATTGTCAATTACAAAAGAGAGTGTTTCTAAGGGCCTGGTAAATTTCCAGTGGAGCTGGTGGGGTCTCAGTGATGGACTTCTGAAGGGCGATCTGGCAATATGTATCAAAAGCCTTTAAAAAAGCCCAGAGGAGCTTTCAACCTCTCTATTCTACTTTTAGGTATATCCTAAAGGAAAATTTAACAACGTGTACAAATTTAGTAATAGCATTTACCGCAGAATTGATTATAACAATACACTCATACACACAAGAGAAAACCTCATAAATGTCCAGTAGTTGAGGGTGTTTAAATCAGTTATGTTCATCAATAAAGAAGACTATACTTTTGAAAATAATACTGTAAATAAGTATTTATTGACATAAAAATGTCCTTGATATGGGGTGGGGGCAGAAGCAGATATTTGCAGCCTAGTTTTGGTTGGCTCTCATACCAAATATGGATTTACCTTACTGAGAGGGGACACAGGTAAATTCAAACCCCGGAGGCTATCCATTCTTTCAACTATCTATTTATCTATCTATCTATCTATCTATCTATCGTCTATTCTTGCTAAACTAGATAGTTGGAGAAACCTGGATTTGTGAAATGATCTACCATTTCCCTGCACAAGGGGCAAATAAATAGAATATGAAAAAATAAAAGTATATGTTCAGAACTTTTCTGTTCTTATGGGGGAAAAGTATAAATGTACACAGCAAAAGATCTAGAAGGATATACTGTGCACAGTGCACTAAAAATAGCTTTAATTTTCTCTGATTGGTAATTATAGTTTTTAAAAATGTTCTTTTTTTTCAATTTCCCCTCAACATACATGGCAATAGAAAAAAAATTAAAACAAATGAAAAGAGCTATCAAGGACTAACATACCTTTTTCTTTTAGATAGTTCAAGTTATTCAATCCACATAGTTCATTCCAAGGGCTAAAGGGATAGCATGGCTTTCAAGCTAATCCTAAGGGATTACCATAAAATTATATTGGATATTGATATAGGATGCTCAGTTCAAGAAAGAGATACAGCCATTTCTACATATCTAAATATTGTTTTCATCTTTTCTAATTTTTGACTTTAGAAAAAAACAATGAAAAACTTTATACATTTAGTACTCTTACAGTAATATATGTGAAATTGCCCATGCAAGTAATCTATTTTAGGACATAATTATAAATGTTGAAATTGTATCTTGAAAGATTTTTTTAAAAGGGAAATTTAGTATTGTCAATCATTAGGGGAAAGGGGTAATGAACGGCAAGTGAAATATTTGTAGATATTCCTCAAAGACTTAAATAGCCTATCAGGGGTTATGGCAGTATGTGATTAAATTAAATGAAGTTTATAGGCCAAGGGGCCAAAAGTGTTAATTCATAGTTTGAATGAATAGAGCTAAGTGGTTGGGGTTAAAGTAATAAATAGCAAATATAGGACAAAGGCAAAGTCTGAGTGTATGAGAGTATGGGCACAAGAGTAACATTGTAAATAAAAAATACAGTCTTGTCGAAACAAATATTTCATCATATTGAGAGCTGGGAAGGTGGCTAGGAGGGACTTCGCCAAAGTGTTAGAGACTGGGGTGATCTCAGAAGGTTGTGGTCTTAACTACAGCTCAGCCCAGCGGCTGTTACAGTAGAGTGTGCAGCTCAGGAACAGTACGGATACTTCTGGATAGGAAGTAGGCAGAGAACTCCAGGGGTGGAAGTATTTATAACATCTGGGGCTAGGAAGTGGTGCTATAGGGGGCCTGCAGGGCTCAAAAGGAAGGAGACAATAGTAATAATGGTAGAATGGGAAAAAGGCACCCAGTGAGACCGGCCAAGCTCTCAAACAGTATGGCACCTTGAAGGGTTTGATTCCTTTTCCTTCCCATTGTTGTGTTTCTGGAGGCAGACGACAATGGCTAACCATGTACCTATCACAGTGAAAACTCACACTTGATTGCACCAGTTGTCAGCCATTGGGCAGATGCCTGAATTATAGTGTCTTTTCTTGAATTCTGGCATGTTCCTTGCGTGCGGGAAAGAGGGGTAAGAAACTCTGCTCCTGTCTTAATTTCTCTTAATTAAAATTTTTCTCTATACTAAATACTATGGCTTTCCTAAAATGTGGAACTTAAAATTATTAATACCCTAATTTATGATTTTTTAAAGATTTATTTATTTATTTATTTGACAGACAGAGATCACAAGTAGGCAGAGAGGCAGGCAGAGAGAGAGGAGGAAGCAGGTTCCCTGCTGAGCAGAGAACCCGATGTGGGACTCAATCCCAGGACCCTGGGATCATGACCTGAGCCGAAGGCAGAGGCTTTAACCCACTGAGCCACCCAGGCGCCCCCCTAATTTATGATTTAATAGGTTTTATTTCACTTACTCAAGTGACCATCTACAATTTTAGGCTTGGAAAGTAGTAATCATGTATTCAACAAATGTTTATTTAACATCTATCACCACAAGGATAAAGATAAACACATGATATGACAGTTTCTCTTCATTAATTTTCTGGCAAATATTAGCATGAGAAATGCAAATATGGCTACATAATGACAGGGTCTTCTTTTATAACTGAAATTCCAGTGACCAACCCTAACATCAAGAAACCTTAATTAAATTAATAATTCAAATAAAATCTCTCTCTGAGGAGCATGTAAAAACTGAGTTTCCTATACTAATTCTTTGATTTCTGGAAATGACACAAATTTAAAATTCAGTATTTTTAGTATTACTGGAGTATGATTTATAAATGCATTCAATTAATATACCATAATTTATTAGTATAGTATCTGAATGTATTGGAGGGGATATATGTGTGTTTGTCTATGCCACAAAGTTGATATCCAGAGTTAGGGAGGAATAATTAGCTAATTAATGAAGTATTTTTAGCCAAAAATATCTGCCTTGACGAGTGCCACTAGTCACAGAGCTGTGTTTAAGGTTCAGGTCTTGGGTCTCAGGGAAGGAAGAGGTCTCAAGTCCTCAGTGTCAACAGAGCAGATCGCTGCTTACTTAGAATAGTTTAAGGAGCCCAGGAAGTCCTGTAAGCTCCCCAATTCCCCTGCCAACTTCTTGTTCATGCCTAAAGTTCTGCTTTATTAGATTTCTTTATTTAAAAAAAAAAGATTTTATTTATTATTTTAACAGAGAGAGAGAGAGAGAGATTACAGGAACACAAGCAGGGGGAAAGGGAGAAGCAGGCTTCCCGCTGCTTCCCAATGTGGGGCTTGATCCCAGGACCCTGGCATCATGGCCTGAGCCAAAGGCAGATGCTTAACTACTGAGCCACTCAGGTGCCCCTAAAGATTTCTTGAAACAAAACAAAACAAAACAAGATATTCTTTAAGGAAAAAAAAATTTCTTAGTTTGAGGCTTGATCCTTTTCCACATGTCACTACCACTAGGATTTGATCATTCATTTAAAAGATATTTATTTTGTACCTACTACATGGCAGTTCTTGGAATCAGAAGTACAGCAGAGAAGGAGAGAATGTCCCTGTTTTCATGGAGCTTTCATTCAAATCATCATGGGGAAAGACAATAAACAAGTAAATAAAGGCCAATTTCAGATGGTGATACGTGATCTGAAGAAAATAAGGTAGAAAAAAATGATTATGGGGACTGGAAAGTTTGGGGGAAGGGCAACATTAGCATGGTCAAGGAATGCCTCTCTGAAGAGGAGACAACTGATCTGAGTCCTGAATGATGAAGCCAGTCATGCTAAGGAAGGGCACCAAGAGGGGAGCAAGTGCAAATATCCTGAGGCCAAAACAATCTTGGTTGTTAGAGGGAACTTATGAAACCAGTGTTAACTGAATGAGGTGAAGGTGGGGATACTGACATAAGATGAGGTCAAGAAAGAAGAGGACCTGGAATTGTTGGGATCCATGTATGTCCTGTCCTACTTACCCTTATCGAACTGCCTGTTCAGATATTATATCAGAGCAACCCTAAGTCTGTGCGGACATACACTGCACAGGTGGTGGCACCAAGAAACCTGGGCTCCAGACCAATATTTTGTCTCTAAATATACCATTAAAGGGCATTTTGAAGAGAACATGACTATCTTCTATAAATAGTGACAAATTTATGAAGGCTTAGATCATCAAAGGTATCAGAATATTCATTTACTAACTGAAAATTCCTAAATTTATTTAAACTCTTAAGTCTACCTATATATTAATCTTTCACAGTTCCTTAATTTTATAAGTTCTCCACCAAATTGATGAGTAACATATCTCTACCACCACCACTTTGAGAATGGAGAAACTTACTTTAAGAGAAAAATTTAAATGTAATACTTTACAAATCTATGTTTCTCTCTGTCACACAATGATCATGGTTTCTAATAATTTATCTTGCCCATCCTTATATGATCATTTTTCAGTATCTTTTATTAAGTTAGCTGTGTTCTGTCTTCCTTAAAAAATTAAACACAAAAACTACACTTAGAGTACACATATTTCCATCATGCCACTTGCTTTCACTATTGATTAAGATAACAATTTATAAAGAAACTTTATACAAGAATTACGATTTTAAAATGTTTACGTTATAACATGTATCTTATAAAACCCACTCCTTTTCTCTGACTTCAGCGTCTTCTTTATAATGGTCCTCAGTGCCAAGAGCCAATTTATATATTGTTTCTTTTTCTCCTTGAATTTTTAGGCCTGCACACATTTCTGGATTCAGCTAATTTACATACAGTAGACGTTCTTGCTGCTAACTAATTGATTCCATTAGCAAATATCTACTGTGTTACACCCACTTGGTGTTAGGTCCTAAAGGAGCAAGTGGGGGCTGAAAGAGTGTCTGAGCTCCGTCTTCCTGCTCCGTGGGGCCAGAACGGATGGGAAGAGAATTTTTTACTCTGCACACAACAGGAGAATTTTCTCTAAGCACTTTGTTCAAAACAGGTGTCTTTCTAACAATCTAACCTGGGGAACACCTTTTTCTAATTGGTGCTAAGGCTCCATTTAACCTAGTGTACGGTTGGCACGAAAGTGAATAAAAACAATGAATGAGGGTGCCTGGGTGGCTCAGTAGGTTAAGCCTCTGCCTTCGGCTCAGGTCATGATCTCAGGGTCCTGGGATCAAGTCCTGAGTCGGGCTCTCTGCTCAGCAGAGCCTGCTCCCTCTTCTCTCTCTCTCTCTCTCTGCCTGCCTCTCTGCCTACTTGTGATCTCTCTCTGTCAAATAAATAAATAAAATCTTTAAAAAAAAACAAACAATGAATGAGGCACAGTCATTATTTATGAAGCATATGGTTTAAAATGCAAGTAAGAGGAGAAATGCTTATGCAAATTCGTTTTTTAAATGTTTTAAGTATTAGAGAAAAGCCTGCAGTACTATGAGATTTCACTGGAGGGAAAGAGACCATTAAAAATCAGAGTTCTGGAAAGTTTCATGAACCTGGGTCTTGAATATTGGGTAAAAGTGATGACGTGTAGAGAAAAAGAAAAAATATTAAAGAGAAGAGAATATTATGCATTAAATGCAGAAAGCACATGCCATGTTTTGGGGATCAGTAGTGCAATCTGGCTGAAGTAGAAGATGTTATAGGCTAAGAGTAGCAGAGGTCAAGTCCAGAAAAGCAGATTAGACTCATGTTGTTATATGGATTCCTGTAAAAAGAGTCACTGAAGCTGATGGTGCTAGAGAGTAACAAACAAATGATAAATAAGGAAGATTATGTAACACAGTGGGGGGAGTCATTAGGCTGTTTACAATATTCTGTTCTCCTCCTTGCAGGTAGGGGCAAGGTAAGGTTATCTTTCCGTACTCCATCGAGGCTAGAAGTGATCTTTTGACTTATTTTGACAAGTGAAATGTTAGTGGAAATGAGTCATGTTGCTTCTGGGAGGATGCATTTAATTAATGGTGATGAACTTCAACTTGTCTTTCCCTCTGCCGGAGGAAGACTGCTATCAGACCCTGCGTGACTACAATGGGAAGAAACAACTTGTGTTGGTTAATGTCACTAGGAACTAGGGTTGGTTAATGTCACTAGGGTTGTTTATCATAACAGCACAATCTCATCTGTTTTTGACTAACAAAGAGGATGGAATAAAGGAGACCGGCTACAGGAAAATCAGTTAAGAGTTTATAGGGATAATCTGGGGGAAGGATAGAAAAACCCAGGCTCCTATACTGCTCTTATTAATAATAAGCAAAGAGTAATGTCAAAGTTATTTGGAAGGAACCATCTGTATAGCTTAGTATCTGCATCTGGGAATAAGATATAATAAGAGCTCAAATTAGTAAGCATTTACCATACGCCAATGGCTACTCTAAGTGCTTTATAAGAATTCACTCACAACAACTTTTTTGGAAGAGGAAACTAACACCCTTAAAGAGCTTAATGTTTGCCTGCGTAGTGATGGTTTAGGAAGTGATCATCACGGAACCAACGGAATTTTCGGATGGAGAGGTTCAATGGGAGGAAGCCACACACTTAGGACAAGGGCCCAAGGGAAAAGTCATGGCTAAAAAGAGGGAGTGAATAAATATTAGTTGAACAGGAGAGGAGAGAAGAAGTTAGGAGGCAGCTTACATAGGGAAGCCAAATGTGTCAAGACAGAAATGACAACGTTTGAGAAGATACTCTGCAGAATACTTACAAAGGTTAGGAAGAAAAGGAGTGACAGAGGAATAGAGATACATTCTCAGAAATAAGAAAAACAGAATAGGGTTAAATCCCATAAAAGACAAGAGAAGGATGAGTTCACAAATGTTGAGGTGGTCAAGTGATGCAAAGAATTCATTAGTAGGAACATTAAGCTCTAGATTTGGAACTTTCGAGGACACAACTGGCCTTTAAGAAAGCAGCTACTGAAATAGAGATCAAATTCAGTTTCCAAGAAGTTGACAAAGGAACTTGATGGAATGGAGAGGAAGCTATTAAGGTGGAGACTATGTTGGACAGATTTGCAACTGAAGAAAAGAAAGAAATGGTAAACTCACCGAAGTACCCGAATAGAACAGTTATGAAAATAAGGATTACCAGTATATTACTTTTTTTAAAAGGCAATATCAGAAGAACTTGAGGAGAGAGTAAGATCAAAAAGTCAAAAATTGATACAAAATATTTCTTAAAAATGGAGAAATATATGAGTTTAAGAACTCAAGTGAAAAAGTTTGATTTAGCACATTAAACTTCTTTGTTTCTTTGCTCAGGGGCCTCCTTTTCCTAACCCAGCACATGAGGAGGCTAGAGATCATTAATAGACTCTAACCTCCACATTTTTAAGCCTTTAATACCTCTGTTAATCTGGTTTTTAAAATTAATTCCTATCAAATTTTCATGGTTCCTTTTCTCTTTCTTTTTAATTCAGCTATTGTTCCTCCCAATTATCCTTAGTACATGATTTTTAAGCAATAACATCCTCCTCTTCATAAGTGTTCAGGATAAACTCCACAATTCTAACCCAGCAATTCATTGTGTATATCATCCCCTTAAATTGTTCTATTGTTTCATCTCTACGTTTCAGCTAACACAATTACTTCTATATGTAAATATTTCAGGCAGGAATAGACTTCCTGCTAATGCATTTTCATTTCAGCTTCTTCTGATTTTACCACATGATTCCACAGTAATTTTGCCCCATCTATAAAAAGGTCCATGACAAATATCAGAAGGTATCCTCACTGGCCTATAACTCCAAGCATCAATTTACATTTTTCACCATTCTTATCAGTATCAAAGGAACAATGATAGTTAAGATTTTGTGAAAATTTAAAAAATAGGCTGAGGGCTTTGCTTTATTCTTGCTAATCGTCCAGCTCTATAAGTGTACTAACTTTGTAGAGTATTTAACAAATGATGACTATTCCACACTACTGAAATGATTACACTACATAAAAACTCACATTATGTTTCTAAAATTAATATTGAAAGCTAAACCATAATATGAAAATATTCTTGGACTATAACTTACCCACATCAAATCATACATTATGAAAATATTCCTGGACATTAATTTTAACCCATATAAAATGACTAGACGTTGTGCTTCAAAATGCATAAAAATGTATGAATGGCTATATATTAAGAATATTAATTCTCCAGGCTATAAAGTACAAAACATATCAGTCCCATGTTTTGAAAAATATTGGAAACTTTTTTTGAAAATTTGATTACAAATCAAATCCAAATTTTAACTATTTCTCTACTTTGTATAATCACGTTGCATGCATCATTACAGAGAGTGAGAACATGCTTTAACTTACATATCTTGATGAACTCTAATTACTCATTATCTATGTAACTTCCATAGCTAATCAAACCAATCTTTCAAACTCAGAGAAGACTCTACCAGAATTTCTGGAGTCATATGGGATTAAAAAAACCCAAAACTCATTCTAGAATATTTTTCCAAGAGGCCAAATACATATTACCCATACATTATTCTTTTATATTTGGGAACAGTGATGCTTTTATTCAAGTTGTGTATGTTTTCCTTATATTTGGCTGACAATGACCTTGAAAAGACAAGTAGTTTCTTGCCCTTTTACCTTTCTTAGTAACTGTTAGAGTCAGATAAAATGATTTGTAGGGCACCACTGTTCCATGTCCCTGGAACTGGTGGCTTTCTGTCACATTATTTTTCTTAATGAGCTCTGAATTATTGCTTACAAAAGATAGCCATTTTTTTTTTTTACCATCTGTCTTCTTTACAGCAGGGCTCAGGAGCCTGGGCCACAGGATTTGGAAATGTCGGGGAAGAGAAGCACATTGGCACATTATGCTCTCTGAGAGAGTTATGTTAACAGTTATCTGGTCCCTTGCTCCCGTAGGAGAAAATGAGGGCTCTGGGCTTAGAAATAAAAAGACCAAGAAGGAGTCTTTCCTTCAGTAGTACCCACTAACAGGCCACAGTTACAGATATTTAAAAATATCTAAACAACAAAGCTCCAAGTGAGAATTTTTTTATAGTTCTTAATTTTAGTGGGGATTAAAAATAATCTAAAGATTGTATGTGTGAGTGCATATATACATATGTATGTGTACTGTTTACATTTTTTATTTTCAGTATATTATGATGTTTTAACATTTAAAAATCTTCCTGGTTGGGAAGAAATTGCCCTTCCTGGGGCTAGCCAATTGTTAGAGATAGGGAAGGGCTCAGCCCAGGGCATGCCTTTGATATGCGAATTAGCCAAATTCAGAGCCACACCTCCTCTATTTGACTTATTCACACCAAAGGCATACTTTCCCTGCCCTACATCATTCTAGGACCTGGTACCAAGCAGTAGAAGACCACTCCAAAAACCCAAAGCCCAGCTGGAAGGAATGATTCAAACCTGCCAGTCTTAAACTGTTTACTCTGCCCTATCTTGTAAGCTCCCCCAAAAGGCTCTGGCCTTAACTCTTGCCTCATTCCAGCCCCTTCTGCCTTCTGAACCTATAATGCTGCTTTCCCATGTGGCCCTGCAAGGCGTGGTAAACGTCCTTTGTTTCTAGTTCCTGTTACCTTCAACTTCACTTTCCTGAGCTCCTCCTGTGTCTCCTCTTGGGGCCACTCCTGACTGACCTTCGCACAGAACACTGAAGACTATGGATGTATATATGGATAAAATGACTATACTTCCTGTCAAGGATCATGGTCTATTGCCTTAGTCAATAAGTTTAGAAAAACAAGGTGATAAATTAGAAGAGTTAGGAAACAAAATTCCCAGGTAGCTTTAATGTGTAAATTATTTTGTGAAGTACAGCACTGTATCTAGGTTAAGACTTAAACTTGATTATTTTAAGTTTGATTTAGGCATTTCATGTGGAAAGCATACTTACATGACAGGTAACCCCTCACTTTTTGTTAAACTATACTTTTCTTGCCTAATTAGATGAATACTGGTAATTTCTCTTTGACTAAATCCAGTGTTAATAAAACACACTATATTAAAATTCCTTTATTCACCACTAAAGAGCATTTTATTACTCTTTCATGTAAAGACATGTGGATATCTGATTTAACTTAGAATATTGCTTAGCTTGTATTTGTGCCTGTAAGACAATGTTACTCAAGTATAAGTTTGTTTTATATGTTGCTCAGAAATCACCATGAACAGAAAGATTATCATCTACTTTAATGATTAAAATGACAGAAATATTTTGACTAGATATGCTCGGTCATACATATTGTATCCTCTTTGGAACTTTTTAAAGAAAGGCTTTCAGCTCATTAGAAATCTAAACTTATTTTTTTCCTTCCTGAATTCTGAGTCAATCAGTCCCTCAACGATTGGGAATTTCTGCTCTGGAATGACGTCTCTGAGCAGGCACAGCGCTAGTCTTTGAAGGTTGGGAAATCCACTGGAATTGGAGTTGACATAGGAAAGAAAGTTAGGTATGCTATTTTTTAGTCTAGTATGCAGTGTTTGAAGTTTTCCTACTATTATTATAAATCTGAAAGATATAAAGAATAACATGATAAAACTACTCAGTATACAAAACAAACAAACAAACAAAAATCAGAACACGGCCAGATTTTTCTGGAGCTAAAGTGATTTAGTCAAGTCAACAAAATCTGGCAATTTGTCAAGAAGTGAGACCTAAACTTAGCTTCTGAGGCAGTCACACATAGTTTCCTCTCCTGTTTCTATCAATTAATAGTTCATGACCTTGAGCATATTTTTTTAACCTGTTCTGAGCTTTTAGGTTTCTCAGGATTTTATTATATACCTTTCTACTTGAATGGAAGCTAACTGCATGGGTCAAGGACATTACCTCTTCTGTTCACTGCTCTATCCCAGCTTTTTAAAATAATGCCTGCTGCCTGGTAAATATTCAGTAAATATTTATTGAGCAAATGAATTAATTCATCTAATAAAAATGATAATATTCTCACAAGTTTGTGATGAGGTTAGTGAAATAAAATACAGCATTTAGCACAACGTTTAGAATATGGTTAAGATATGTTAGCTCTAAATTATATATGTTTACAATTAAATAGGGACATTGAGGCTTTAATAAGCACAGAAACTTAAACTTGCTAGATTTATTTGAAGAAGCAGCTAAGTTCTGTGGTCTCATAGAAATGGTCCCTCAGACTTCATGCTGGTAAACAATTCCCATACCTTCAGTCATTTCAAACTTAAAAAGATTGTGTTTCAATGAAAATATTTATAAGATGACCTTGTTATACAGATATTAAATTAATAATGCATTTACATGTAAATTCAATTTAACAGACATTTACTGAGTAACTATAATGTGTCATATACTGCGGTTGGTAGTGAAGGAAAAATTATACACCTTGGGCACTCAATGAAATGGTACACACAATCTATGTGAATAAAGGTACTCTTCCATTTTGTTCGTAAATAATGATTACAATAGGAAATTCTCTTTATTCTACTTACAGATTATCCTCCTGAAAACACTCTGAAACTCCAAAACTCAAAGTTTACCATAAGTTCCCTTTTGCCTGGAAAGAATGCCAATTTAAGTGCTATTTTATTGTTTTTAGCTAACTGTTATTAAGATTGGATAAAAATGCTTAGTGAGCATGTCAGTAAGACATAGTGAAAGACAAGGAAGAGGTCATCAAAAAGGAGTCACCACTTAACTTGTGGCAGAAGAGTTCCATGAAACATTATTTTCTCAAGTTTGTTTTGAAAACTAACTTAAGTCAAGGATATTATTCTTTCCATTATAGAAACTAATACAGTTCCATTTTCAAATGAATTTCCTGACATCAAAGGCTAGAAAATAATGAATAACAATGAAAATAAATATCTATTCATCATAATGGAACAATGAAGATAAATAGAATTTAAGCAAATTGTAAATGTCATGTCTCAAACATTTCACTCTTTTACATTTATAAGCTACTTTTGTTTTCATGGATATTTCTCTAAGTTGTTTTTCTTTAATGAATATAACCTGCCACTTAAACTCATGTTTGAATGAGTAAATAATGAACTGCAGGTACAAAAAAATAAATACAAGGTACTCCTCACCTTGACATTTCTTACAGAATTCAATTATAAGCATAAAATAAGCATATATTGTTATTATGTTTTATATTGCACTGAATATCTGTTATATAGTAGAATTCTGATTTAAAATACTGAAACCAAGAATGTTAATTGACATTAAATGGAGACCCTAAATTTTTAATTTAAATAATTGTTTATTAAATTTTTGTTTATTAAATGTTTATTAAATTGTACATGATTAAATCCTTACATTCAGAAGTTCTTACATTCCAAAAATGGAAATTATAAATCCCCAGAAATTTCTTAATGATTACGTTTTAGATTATTACACAATGGAGCCATCAAACTGCCCAAGATTTACCATGAGTCATTTAAAGTCAGATTTATATAAACACAATTATGGCATTTTTTTCAAGCAGTCACCTATAAAAGTTCAATACAAAAAAACTATGGCTCTAAAAGAAGGATTACCGATCAAACTGTTGTACTCTACAAAGACCAGGCTGTGTACTAATTTGACTGCTCGTCTATTTCCTTTAAAAACAACAACAACAACTACTACTACTATCCTGCCGTTCTTCTTTCCAACAAATACATATCTTTTCTAACCAAGATTTCTTAAACTATGCTTTTCTCTAGAGAAACCACAGAGAGCAGAACTTTGAGTATTTTACTTTGTTGAATTATACTTCATGAAGGTTTCACATCCGCACTGTCCAGTGCTACAGACACTAGCAACATGTGGCTAATGAACACCTGGAATGAGCTTCATCCAAACTGAGATGTGTTGCAAGTGTAATACACACCCTGGTTTAGAAGTCTTAGTCTACCCCTCCCCAAGATAAAATATACCATTCATTTTTTATACAGACTAAAATTTGAAATGAGATAATCTGACTATATTCCATTAAATAAAATATATTATTAAATCAATTTTACCTGTTTCCTTTTTTTAATGTACCTACTAAAATTATTAAACTTAGCTCTGTGGCTCATATTATATTTATTGGGTAATGCTGCTGATAAATGGTTTAAAAATGGCATAAATTCCAGCAGAAATATTTGATATAAAATGTATTTTCCTTGAAAAGAAATTAAAAAATACAATCCTTAAAATAAAAATTTAAAAAATGTATTTTCCTATGTAAATTATGCTTTTCCTTTGACATTAATTATGGAATTAGTGTCATGAGAATAAAATGGACTAAAAAAAATTTTTATAAAGGCAACCAAATGATATCACTGATAAAACATTAAGCTTAATGCAAAAAAAATTAAGACTATACTACAATTAACATTCAAAATAAAACATAAAGTACATTGAAAGGAAAAACAGAAAGCAGAAGAATATTTGCAAAAAAAATTATAAAGACAAGGCAGACATAGGCTCTAAAACAAATACTCCATTTTTCTATTTTAATACTTATTTGGACATTTGTACTTCATTTCCGTTAAAGGCAATGATTTCTAATCTTAGAATATCAATGAGTTGCATATCTAGTAAGAAAAATAATTATCTCATGGGAAGCCAGGTGACTTTAATCAAGAGACTCACATTCAGGATGTAGTTGTACCACTCATGCTATAACTGAGTAAACAACACAGCTTGTGCCTCAGTTGCCCTCTTACATAAAAGGAGGATAATAACATCTCAGTCTTATTCAGAACATTGCTGCAAGCCTTTCCGTCTCCCTTCTTTCTAGCTCATTTAATCAGGTATTCTTACTCTTCAGTATTATGAGAACTTTGATTCTCTCAATTTTTCTCCAACTATCTTTTCATAACTTAGACTCCATAGCCCAACATTTCAATCACTCTTTTGCAAGTACCTTCACCTTTTTTTTAGTATCCCTCCTCATACAGCATCCAGCTGGCAGAATCACACCCCCCCCTTTTTTAAAGATTTACTTATTTATTTGAAAGAAAGAGAGAAAAGGAAGACAGCACATGAGTGGGGAGGGGCAGAGGGAGAGAATCGTCAAGCAGATTCCCCGCTGAGCATGGATCCCAACGCAGGACTCCATCTCAAGACCCATGAAATCATGACCTTAGCTGACACTAAGTTGGACACTTAATCGACTGAGCCACCTGGGCGCTCCCTGGCAGAACCTTTTGATGAATCCTCCCATAAGCTTCTTCTGTGCCTATATCTCAACACTTGAGGATTGCTGAAAATAGAAATTCAGTAGGACACATTGGGTCCACTATAATTCACTGTCGTGAGCCTCAACAGTTAGGCTACACATGTGCACCCCACTCTCCCCACATTAACCACTGGATCCCTTCTTCATGGTACTCAAACCTTCTACCTTTTGCTATTTTCCCTATATTTCATAGAAAAAATGGAAGATATCAGAAGCAGTTAATTCTCTTACCTTAAAAATAGTATATATATGCTAATATTTATACCCACAGGTATATATACATACATAAATATCCCAATCATCTCTAAATTTAAGTTAGCTGAGTAGCTTCTTTTCCAAACTCCAGAATGGTTTATTTATCCAATCGCCTACTTGTAATAAGCAATCAGATGTCACACAGGATGTTACAAATTCACAAACTGAACTTAACCTTCTTTTTCCCTCAAATATATCCTCTCAGCTTTTCCTGTTTCAGTAAAGAGTTGCTACCTAGCAAGTTGCCTAAGCTGGAGATCCAAGAGACTCCCTTGATCTCTCCCTTTCCCTCAGCTCTACACCTAATCTGTCACTAAGTCTTATAGATCTTACCTCTCAGATATACTCAGACCTTCCATTTCTTACTGTCCTGACTTCTACTGCTCAAATCCATACCACTCTTGTGCACTCTCCCACAATAGCATCCTAGCTCTTCACGATCCATTTTCCACACAAGGAGGCAGAGCGATTTTTTTTTCTAAAACATATATTGGGTAAGTCACTCTTCTGCTAAAATTCTTCACTGTTTTCTCAACATTTTTGGGAAAAATCCAAAATCCATAAAATAGAAGCTGTCAGAAGAAATTCCCTTATCTTTCAGCAGAGAGTCTATAAGCCTAATTGCTTTTCTACGCTACTGTTTTTTGCCCTCATAACAACAATAACAGCAAAATGTCCCTTCTCCTCCTCGCAAATACCAATTCCTCCAAGGAGCAGTGGGAACCCACCCCCTTTCTCCGAGGTCCTACAAGACTATGTGTGATCGACCTTCTCTTTCCCCTCATCTCATTTTTCTTTATACTTTACAGACACAGAAACCTGTTTTAAATTTCTGACAAATGCCAAGAACTTTTCCATCTCAGGACTTTCTCATATATTATACTCCACTTGAAATATTCCTCCAAATAACTTATGACACAGAAGTATTATAAGCACACAAAAAGAATGTGAAGCGCAGAAAGGTTATGAGGTTTGTCCAGGTTCTCACTGCTAGGAAGTCATGAGGCTGGAATTTGAACTCAGCAGTCTGATTCTCCCACCCATGCTCTTAACCACCATACTTTGCCAATACTTCATGAAGGTGAAAGCAAATTCCACTTAGCTTAGAGAATGGGTTGCCAAACTTCAGCCTGCATCAGAGTAATCTGGAGGCCTTATTAAAACAGATTACTCTCAGGGGCGCCTGGGTGGTTCAGTGGGTTAAGCCTCTGCCTTCAGCTCAGGTCATGATCTCGGGGTCCTGGGATCGAGCCCCACATTGGGCTCTCTGCTCAGCGGGGCGCCTGCTTCCTCCTCTCTCTTTGCCTGCCTCTCTGCCTACTTGTGATCTCTCTCTGTCAGATAAATAAATAAAATCTTTAAAAAACAAAACAGATTACTCTCTTTTTCACTCAAAGTGGAGCAGTGCCTGAAAATTTGCATTTCTAAGTTCCCAGGAGATGCTGATGCTACAGAACCAGCAACTATATTTTGAGACTCACTGGCTAGGACTCATACAGCACAACTCTATCTTATGTGAAAAGGCAGCAGGCCTTCATCTGCTGTTCCGGAAACACCACTCAGGTCACTCCTTTTGTTTTGCTCAGTTAAAAGACTTACATTTACTACGTACCTAGAAGTAGCCCCAGTCAGAGGTCGACTTTTTTCCTACTTACCCAAGCAACATTTTTGCTTTAATGTTCTCCTATAGTGGTAGGTCAGAGAAAAGTTAGGGTGGAAATTCAAGTATTCCACTCATAAAAAGATAGTTCTATATTTTAAAATTAGTAGCAAAATTGGGTTAATAACTAAGGACATGGGCTTCTGAAACTGGAGTTCTGACTTTAGGACCATATAGCATCTGTCTTGAGACAAATAACTTGATCTCTCTGGTCTCAGTTCTTCAACTGTAAACTTAAGGGGATAAATATTATAGAAGGTAATAAAATTCAATCATGGAAGACAGAAATTCTAAAATGACCCAAAGAGAAAGTTGCAGAGCAGAGGTTTTTATTAAGGCCAATAAGCTTACAGTAATGTAGAATGTGATTATTCTATCTAAGGAAATAACAAATATATTAAAATGCATTTAGCTTCATTCTAATTATATTAACTTAAGAAACAGAAAAGGAAAATGAATAATTTTCAAAACTATTTGACTGTATTTATGAATTGGTCACCCAAATAGAAAATGTTTAAGAATTTAGAAAACTATTAGCTATGAGCCTGGAGTCTTTCCCCTCCAATCATTCATGATAGTAACATTAATACTAATATGATAATACTAATAGCTACTGCTTATCTAATAATACTTCACACTGGACTTTATGCAAAAGACTTCACATGTTTTCTCTCTAAATCCATACAACCCTATGAAATGAGTGCTATTATCTCTTATTTCACAGATGAGAAAACTGGGTTTTACAGTTATGTTTTACAAATAAAATTTCTGAAAAAAATTCTTTTTCTTAAAAAATTTTATTTATTTATTTGACAGACAGAGAGATCACAAGTAGATAGAAAGGCAGGTAGAGGAAGAGGGGGAAACAGGCTCCCCGCTGAGGAGAGAGCCTGATGTGGGGCTCGATCCCAGGACCCTGAGACCATGACCTGAACCAAAGGCAGAGGCTTAACCTGCTGAGTCACCCAGGCACCCCTGAAAAAATTTCTTTAATGGCTCCTCTGTTTATCGAACAAGACAAAAATCATTGCATGGCTTACATATGAGTCATGGTCTGCCCCATGCCTAACATTTCATCTGTTTCTTTCTCCCTTAGCTTTCAAATTTTACGCTCTAGAAATACATGTCATTTTCTGAAATACCTACATCCTTTCAGCTTTCTGCACCTTGACATCCTGCTTTTTTCTCTCATCAGCATCCTTCTTCACATGGCCACTTGGCAAGCCACCACATTTCTTTTAAGTCACTGTTGGAACAAGAACTCTTCCGTGAAGACTTCCCAATCTCTCACCCACCAGCTCAGGTAACTTTGATGTGCTCTCCCTAGGTCAAGTGTATATACGGTAAGACTTTGCAATAACGTATTCCACACTAATGTGAAATTAGATAGAACATGATCGTTAGTTTGTCCCATCTTCTGCCTAGTACCTGCTGGCAAATGGATGGGCTCAAATTCTTTCCTCCTGTGGGTGGCGGTGGTGATGCATTGGTGGACGGCAAGGCTCAGGAGCCCATTTGGAGAAACAGGGTAGTTCTCCCAATCCTCTGCCATGGGCTGGAAAAACCACCACAGACATACTTGGACTCTGCCACTATCCGAAAAGTCTCTGTTAGCCTCAGAATTCAGAATCCTTCATTTTTGGTGTTTTCGCTAAACAACGGTGGCCAGGGGGCGGGCACCGAAATGTAACTGGAATCCAGGCATTTGGGCTCAGGCGGCACAACTGCTGGCTGTCCCAAGTTTACCCAGGTCATCCAGTGAGCCTAACGACGTGGCAACATTCCACTAGACACCACGAATTTTTGGATAGAATCCAGAGTGTTTGCTCAGGGTTTTATTAGATCTCCATCACAGAAACTCTATTACAATCATGTGCTCTCTTCTCAAGGAACTTGGAGAGCTCATTTTGTCATTTTGTCTGGGTCCTTCAGCAGCCTAGCGCCTCAGATTTGGCACTAAATAGCTCTAAAGAAATAGTTTACTGAATAAGTGAATTCAGTAAATTCATTACATGAATGAATGCTCCCAGTAATGCAGGGGTAATTCAATAGTAACGTGTAAGCTGTATCTAGTAAGTTTCATAAGTCATTTTGGTACTGAATAAATATTTGCTGATGATGAAACAGCAGTTCCCTGGGGCACCTGGGTGGCTTAGTGGGTTAAGCCTCTGCCTTCAGCTCAGGTCATGGTCTCAGGGTTCTGGGATCGAGCCCCGGCATCCGGCTCTCTGCTCAGCAGGGAACCTGCCTCCCCCTCTTTCTCTGCCTGCCTCTCTGCCTACTTGTGTACTCTGTCTGTCAAATAAATAAATAAGATCTTTAAAAAAAATTAAAAAAAAAATAATTTTCATGTATTTAGAACAGGGCCTGGCAATTAATAAGCACTCACATATGAATGAAGTAATTCAATCATCAAACATTATTTGATTCATTCTTTGTAATAGTTTTGAACTTTCCCCTTACTTGTCCTTTTTTGCTACTTCCTTAGTATAGCACCTCATTAAAACCAAACTAAAATAATTTCATTTTTCAGATTAATTGGAATAGTTAGTAACACTCTGAGGAAATATGTCAAATGCTGGAATATGGTAGAACTGGGAATGTGAATTAGAGCCTCAGAACTTAACTGGTATCACCCAAAACTGTTCCCAACACACTTACTTCCTTACACGAGGCAAATACAGAATCATTGGTTATTTAAGATGTGCAACTATCTATTCAATATATGTAACTTTGAAATATTCAATGATGGAATATATCATTACAGTAGCAGTTATTAGATTGTATTATAATTATTTAAATATCCATGTCCTCCTCCAACTTTGACTTCTTCAAGACAAGAACTATTTTCATACATCTCACTCAGTATCTTTCTAGAAATTATCACAATGGATAATATATTGCAACTGGAAAAATGCTTAGAGGCAAGAAAAGAGGTAGAGAGGAGGGAGAGGACAGGAAAGAAGGAAAGTAGGAAGCTAATTAGTTCATTGCCTATCAAACACTGCTAAGGAAAGGCCACTTAGTTAATCTACATGTTCATTTCTTTCTATATTTCAGTGGTGACTAGGGAAGAAGTCCGAATCTTTTACATACCCATATATGGTGCTATTTCCACCACAGTGCAATTGAATTAATTATGTCTGGACACTGAAAAATGAGACTTTTGCAGGTCTTTTCCTCTTTTCCCAGTTTTTGTATTTTAGTCTTATAATACTGTTGCTGTCTGCTGTAAGACTGATATCCCAACATTTTCCCTAGAAAACTTGTTTAAAAAGTCTTAATAATCACTGCATGATTATATGCTGTATGTTCTAAAATGAGCCAAACAGTGAACATGAATCACCTATAACTTTTTAAGGTAATGAATTATTTATTTAATCTAAGGCAACACATAGTTCTCAGTGAGAAGAATTACTGCTTTTGGGTAATGGATATAGAAATGACTAACGGGACGCCTGGGTGGCTCAGTTGGTTAAGCGGCTGCCTTCGGCTCGGGTCATGGTCCCAGCGTCCTGGGATCGAGTCCCGCATCGGGCTCCTTGCTCAGCAGGGAGCCTGCTTCTCCCTCTGCCTCTGCCTGCTACTCTGTCTGCCTGTGCTCACTCGCTCTCTCTCCCTCTCTCTCTGACAAATAAATAAATTAAAAAAAAAATGACTAACACATTGTCTTTACATGTGTTACTCATGAAGACTGCAGTCCAGAAATACCTCAAGGTTATCCCAAGGAGGAAGAAAACACAGATGAAAAGGTTACTAGATACTCTTTCAAGAAATTGTCAATAACTGATTTAAAGAATTAAGTAGCTCATTCAAATAATAATAATAATATAAATGTGCTTTATATGGTTGGGTAAAAAACAAAAATATTAAGCATTCATTTTTCAAAGTTATAAATTACGATCTAGTTCATGTTCTTTGGAGTTTAGATTAAATGTTAAGCATTTACATTACTTAAATGTTAAAATGAGAATTTAAACCTGAATCCATAGAGACAAGAGACTTGAAGACCATCTCACTCTCTTTATGAATGATAAAACTGAAGAATGACAATACTCGCCCCAGGTCTCAGAGTGCTAATAGCCGAATGGAATTAAAATATATCCAACCAAGTGCTAGTTCCACCATAACATATGGAAATATGCTAGCAAAATTTTTGGACATTAACTCTGCTTGTCATATTGTGTTCTACTTTTCTCTAAAAATACAAGAGCTTTATTATGCTTTAAGTAAAAATAGAGTTCCGAAATAATCTTTTCTTATACATAAAGACTAAATCTTAATCAAAATTTCCGTCCTTATATGCATTTGCTTTTGCTGTTCAAGCAACAAATAAGGGTATGACTTTGGCAGGCTCGAGGACGCTGATTGTTCAGTCTCCATGGGTTTTATTTTGAGCAAGACTGAAGCAATAGGACAGGCAAGAATAATAGTTAAATGGTCTCTTTCGTCTCCAACCCGGGAACGCTGATTTTTAGGCACTGATCAGGTGGAAGATGACTGACAGAACAGCAGGCTGGTGTGCCTGGATGGCTCAGTTGGTTAAGCAACTGCCTTCAGCTCAGGTCATTATCTGCAGTCCAGGGATCAAGTCCCAAGATCAAGTCCCAGAACCGAGTTCTGCATCAGGCCCCTTGCTCAGCAGGGAGTCTGCTTCTCCCTCTGACCCTCCCCTTCTCATGCTCTCTCTCTCTCTATCAAATAAATCTTAAAAAAAAAAAAAAGAACAGCATGCTTTATTTTTATTGCAAATTTTGTTTCAGAGAGAATATCAAGAAGTCAAATTTAGAATTAAACAATAATGAATAAAATACCATAATCTTTTTAACTTAAAAATCATTCTTTGTGTTAACATTTAGACAAATTTATTTTCTCTGATAAAGGAGTTAACATTGGGACATCTTAAACTTATTTGAAAAGTTTACTCCTCAACGTTATGAGCAAAGTGTATTTTGCCAATCATTTTCCTTTAACTGCCGTATATATACATGGGCGTTTCTAAAGTACTATAATCACATATGAAGTTCTGCTCTATACAATAATTAAAAAGAATATGTATTATGAACACCGTGAAACCTCAACCTAAAAATTCATAATAATCAACTTGAAAGACTGAATCTCTTTATTAAGTTTTTTTCCCTATGAATTCTCATAAATGTATTTTAAGTTCTTCCTTTATCTCACACTACATAAGGAATTCTAAAATTTTTGTATTTCTTATCTATTGTAATAAACAGGTAAAATGGGGTTAAAAAAGGAAAGCCTCTATCATTGAGATGACTTTCTTAGTTACTGGAAGTATTTTTACTTCTTTTTCTTTTTTTTTTTTAAGATTTTATTTATTTATTGGGCAGAGAGAGACACAGTGAGAGATGGAACACAAGCAGGGGGAGTGGTAGAAGGAGAAGCAGGCTTCCAGCTGAGCAGGGAGCCCAATGCGGGGCTTCATCCCAGGACCCCAGGATCATGACCTGAGCTGAAGGCAGACGCTCAATGCCGCTCAATGCCTGAGCCACCCAGGTGCCCCTTTTAACTTCTTTCTAGTAATTTATTTCCTCTGCTGAAATTTTCAGTAGCCAGTGCCAATGGAAGTTCAGAGCATACTGTCCAGAGCTGCTGTCCATTTGTATTTATTGTGTCCTTAATATGATTCTAAACAATATTTGTAATCATATCATAAATGCTCTGATAAGGAATCAAGTTAGCGGCTTAAGAATTTCCTTAAATTACACATTTAAATATATAAATGTATACAGATAGTCAGCGGCCCAAGGGCAAGCAGAAATTTGATAAGCCTCTGAAGATATCTCAGAAATTTAGCACAAGGGAGAAGATTTCCCAAATACTTATCTTAAGATATTGGGTTTTGCAGTTTTGTTGATTAAAGCAGAAGACAATATTCCATATAACCTAATCAGTACAAAATGTGAAGATTATTTTGCTCATAATTACAATCTCTAGAAATTCTATATCCTCTCCTGGATACTTAAGTCAATCACAGCACTTTTTTTTTTCTGTTAAAGGCTTTAAGGTATTCTTTACAACAATCCATATAACATCCTATTATTATGAATGTTTCTGCCATTTATCTACTGATCAATTTATTTACGTCTATCTCCCTGCCTATCTAGTTAATCATTAAGAATACTTTAGAAATGTAATATTCTGATTAGTCTGTTTGTACTTACTAAAGAGTATTTTAAAACATATGAGCAGCTTTCTGGCTTAGAACGATACGAAGAATATGACTTATTCATTTTTTAATCATTTGGAACTTTTAGTAACTCAGGGTCATTATTCTGAAGAATAATTCCTATTTCAGACACAAACCAGTACCACCCCTGCCCCCAAGTGAATCTGGTCCACTGATATACTTTCTTTAGCCAGAAGAACTGTTTATAAAGTTAACACAAAGATTAGGGACTTGGGTCTCCGGAAACACCCCATCTGGCAATACTGCCTGCCTTCCAGTCTGGCACGGACTAGCTGGGGCAGAGCAGCACTTGGCCCATTGAAAAGGAACATGTGCTCTCCAGTGGGCCACAGCTCGCATACTACCTAGTCCTCAAACCTGATTTTAATCACTTATATTACCTGCTTGACCTCTGTAAGACTTTGAATTTGAGATCCCCAGACTACTATTAGAACACAGTTACTGTGGGAGTCATACACATTAAACTTAATGAATCTGGAGAAAATTCTGTCAAAGTTGCCTTTAAAGAATCTCAGGGATCTTGGTGTAGGCAGTTTCTATGGTCACTTTCCTATTTCTTGTAAAGCATGGGAGTAAAATATAGTTAATAACAAATCTAGTTAATTTCTAGTTGGTCAACACCAGATACACTGTGCAATTGTTTCTATATTATCAGGAGGAATGATAAAAAATTTTGTTCTAATAAAATTAAAAATCCTAGCCTTCTCACTGAACCATATAAAAGATCATTAAGGCATTTTTTTGCATGTGAATTTCATTATAACTATGCAAATATTGAAACCAGAACTATTTAATGGCTCAGTAGAGACATCAAGAGTGATACTGTCAATCTAGCCCTGAAGAAACTTAGTTCTTGACTTAATGAACAGAATACCTTCTTGAACAGACAACTTTTTTTAAATAAAAAGAAATGAGGGCAGCTGTTTTCCTATGCAATTTAGTTTGCTAAAAGGTTAAGAATTGAAACACCATTATTAACATTAAATTTTAAGATTTATAATAAATTGAATGCAAATTTAAATATATTTATAGTCTTAGCGTCAGAGCACTGCTATTACCTTTTGTCATGCAGAATAATTATTATAAACTATTATGCAGTAATATTCTGAGACCATGCATCTAGTTATTTTCAATTCAAAAAGAAATACTGACTCACAGGTGTTCTCAAAGTTATTAGAGTTTAAAATTTGCAATCCTTCAATAAAAACTTAAAAAGCTATTGGGGCTTAAATATTTTTCTTACAATTTATGTAAATGAGAATTTTAAATGACAAAAAAGAGGAAATCTGAACAATAAAAGCATAGTAAGAATATTGAGTTTTTAGTTTATCCTTCTTCACAGCAACTATGTTGATGATTAGGGCATGGGTAGTTAATCCGTCAATTCAGAAAAAAGGAATGATAAGATTTTTCAAAATAAATGACGTGGTCCTAGAGTCTTAACTTTGGCTCATAGAAATATTAGCTATTAACATTTCTGAGCAAATTTCCAAGGGGCTTAAATACTACTAATGACTACAGCTGATTTTATTCAACAGACTAATAACAATGCTTATAGCACAACTTATCTATTTCTTAAAGAAAATATATTAATCTTTTCAATACCTTTCTGTTCTTCAACTTTCATCTTCTCTGTCTGTTTTTTTCTGCTATCTCATTGTTATACACATAATGTTTTTAAATTGTGCTAAAGAGGTAAAATTTCACTCTTTTGAAGCGATATGCATCCTTTCAACACAAGACACATGCTATGTTGATTTACTATCAAATTGCAGAATAACTTCAAATGGGTAAAACAGTTTGTACACAACAAGTGAAATGCAAACATTAATGTAGTAGAGATCGGTGAAACATGACAATCCTTTAATTTGGATCAATACTATTTAAAGATTAAGTTCTTCTTAGGTATGTGTTGTTTTATCTTAAAGGCACATAATAATTATAAAATTAATAAACATAAATTAAAGTAATTAAAATAAAATAATTTAAAAATACATTTTACAACCCTTCCCACCTGGGTGGGGCCCCCCCACACAATGGGTCAAACATAACTTGGTTTAATTCTGAGATGATAGTCCCTGATACAACTCTCCTTTCCAATTTGATTTTCATGTTCTTATACTTGTGAAATATATCACAAAGGACTATGTAAGACACATGTTCAATTATGGGATTATTAGAAAGTGAATAACTTTATAATCACTTCCAGGTTAAGACAGTGAACTTTTTTTTTTTTTTTTAAGTTATAGGCAGGTAGGGTTTGGCTCCATTTAAAAAAGTGAAATAGTTACAAATGTCCAAAAATATAGTGGACTGCCCCTCATAAGGTAGTGAGATCTGAATTCTTTTTAAGATTTAACAATATACTATCAGTGATATTGTATAGGGTTACTGATTAACACATCTAGATATACTGGAACAGAATTCTCATGCAAAGGTCAGAGAATTGATGTTTTTAAAACACTCCCCTGGCAATTTGTTTATGAGCTTGGTTTGGGAGCCACTAATAATAGGAGTCTAACTTTAGTTCAGATCACTGGAGAACTTCTAAAGCTCGTTCAAATAACAATCTGTGGCTTTCTGTACATCATAGTTGAACTATAAGAGAGAAGCACTACAACTACTGGTATTTACCTAAAGAATACAGAAGTACTGATTCAAAGGAATACAGGCACCCTGATGTATCTAAGGGAATCTTACCCAGCCATAAAAAAGAATGACACCCTGCCATTTGCAATGACATTGATGGAGCTGGAGAGTATTTTGCTAAGTGAAATAAGTCAGTCAGAGAAAAACAAATACCATATGATTTCACTCATATGTGGAATTTAAGAAACAAAATAGATAAACATGGGGGGGGGCGCGGAAATAAAAAAGAGAGAGGCAAACCATAAAGCTGACTTAACTCTAGAGAACAAACTGATGGTTACCGGAGGGAGGGTGTGTGGGGGGATGGGTGAAATAGGTGATGAGGATTAAGGAACGCATTTGTTGTGATGAGCATCGGATGTTGTATGTAAGTGATGAATCACTAAATCCTAATCCTGAAACTAATATTATACTCTATGTTAACTAACTGGAATTTAAATAAAATCTTGGAAGAAAAAAAAAGAGAAGCACTACATTAAGATTTTAAGAATGAATCATTAACAAGGAAAATTGTAATCAAGAAGAGGTAATATGGTGATTAAATATTTCATAACAGTCCAAGGATTCGTGGGAAGAGGCACTCAATTTAATCTAATTACTTGGTATTTAAAAACCTTTAATTTTTAAAATTATCGCTCTCATTCATGATCTAAGTTCAATTGTCTTCGTGAACAACCACATTTTAAAAAATTACTGAAATAGGCATTCATTTATCCATTTATTATTCAACAAATATGTGTCGAGGACCTGCACTAAGCTAGGAAGTGTTCTAGGCAGTGTCAAGACAGATGAAGACTCTGTTCCCGTGAAGCCAAGATTTTAGTATCCCCTAAACATCATTATTCTGAGAGAAGTATGCCTAAATCACAGATTCTATTTTTTATAGTGATAACCACTTGTACGAATTGAACCTAAGTTCTAAGCTTATTTCATTAGAGCAGCATTAGAATCCTAAACCAGGAGAATTCTCACCTCAAAATGGAAATCATAAAACCTGCTCTTAATCTCTCAAGCCTCCTGCTAATATCTCATGATAGACACATACACATATGCATATAGAGCTATATGTAACATACATATGATGTATGGATATACTACATTATATATTAAGATGTACATATATTTGTATGTGTTACATATAAAACTAGTTCTTTACCAGTAAAGTCCTCTGTAAATTATTTATTTATTTATTGTTAAAAGATCTTTATTTATTTATTTGAGAGAAAGAGAGAGAGAGCAGGGGGGAGGAGCAGAGGGAGAGGGACAAGCACACTCCGTGCTGAACACAGAGCCCCATGCAGGGCTCGATCCCATGACCCTGAGATCATGACCTGAGCTGAAATCAAGAGTCAGATACTTGACTGAGTGAGCCACCTAGGCTCCCCTTACCATTATTATTTACTAAAAGAATGATAACAATAAAGTGGCGAAGACTTTGAAAATATAATAAGACATGAAGTAGCTATATGTTGAATTTAAAAATGAGTCTATAAATATCTCTTATAATAGTCACTCATTTTTATGATGATAGGCTTTATGAATATTTTATAAATCCTTCAACATAAGAGAATTTTCATGTTTGTCCTATATAATATGTATAATTAGTTCTTTCAATGAAGAGGGTGTATTCTAATGATAGTAGAAATAGTAAAGTTTAATGACGTGTTAAAACACTAGCTGGGGGTTTCATGGACTACATTAAATAACAATGGAAAACCAACTCTGGAAGTCCAGAAAATCAGACATAAGAAGACTTCAAGTTCAGAGCAGGATAGAGCACTTCTTAAAGAGGGAAACTGGGAAAGAGAGAGTTCCCTTAAGCATGTACTAGAGTGTGGCGCCCAGATGCACGCACATACATATGTACACACGTGCATCTATGACATCAGTGGAGATCCAGAACTATCATCTCCTTTGATCTCGGCAATTAAAGGTCCAAGCAAATAGAAAAGGATAGAAAAGGTAGAAAAGGGAGAGATCACAACTAACACCAAGGAAGTAGAAACAATCATCAGAAGCTATTATCAACAGTTATATGCCAATAAGTTAAGCAACCTAGAGGAAATGGATGCATTCCTAGAAAAATATAAACTCCCAAAATTGAACCAGGAAGAACTTGACAACCTGAACAGACCGATATCTAGTAACGAGATTGAAGCAGTG